>JABANP010000049.1:0-203889 GCA_013115135.1 Perkinsus olseni
ACTGTGTGCGAAACGAGCGGGATCCTCAACGGGGACAGTAGTACTGTCCCCGTCGACGTAGATTTTGACGAGGCCGGTACTGTCATAGTACCGGCCTCGTCGGGCTCTACATCAGCCAAAAATCTGTGAGAGATCAGCCGACAGGTCCACCCTGCAGTGCGATAGCTAGGAAGAGGTGTAGCTACGGCGACTCGCCCAGCAACGCTGTCTGATTCGCCGCTAGTTGTCTCCAGAATCTGCATGGAGAAAGTAGTGTAATGTTTATATCGCTGATCCTATCTTGTTCCGATGAGGAGCTTCGCAGAAGCTTAGCTAAGTGCCGGATGATGAAAAGACAGCAGGCGAACGACAGATTTCCAGATTGCAAAACCCGGGTGTTGTATTCTCGATTACCCAGCCTCTTAGCAGTAGCTCAAATTAAGTTACTCAACAGCAAACCAAGGTGAGCGATAACTAACACCCATGAACAGTGCTCCGGCAAAGTGGGATTAGTGATGTGTCAAGAGAATTTTTTCATATTATGAGCTCACTCCCGATCAGGAGATGCGCGTGGCCGCCACGCGGTGGCGTGCATCACCTGATGGCTTAGATGAACAAACCGGCAAAAAAATGAACAAAGTGAAAATTTGAATGCAGTGCGCCGCCGGGGAAGTGATTGGATGACGATTCCTCGTTGTACTTCCTAAGAGGGAGTACATGCCCGGGACGTGATGTCCCTGTCGTGACAGCGTGCTCCCTTTCAGATGAACGCAAGGTGAGTGTGCTCTGACCAAGGCCCAGCAGGGCATAGGGCTATGGTAAACGCTCGAACAAGGGGGAAATATTTGGTAGTTCCATATCGAGCGCACTAAGGAAATGATGTAAGAGAACAAGTGGTCGAGAGCAACGCCCAAATTCCCGTGTCTCAATCGATGTTCTCTCGTACTGGCTCTCATCTTACCAAGTCAAGCTCAACAGCTCGGTCGAACAAGGCTTCGTACCGAAGGCCACTGAGAGGTATGAGGCTAAGAGCTTCTCGGGGCGTAAGGTTCCTGCTTCCAGAATCGTGATCAGTATCCCCTCTGTCATGGTGTTCTTCGGTCTCTCCGTGTCGATCCTGTCATTCGCCCTGTCTTCAGCGATGACTCTTCGGACTGCATTTGACCTTGATCGAGAAGTACGCAATTCACAGTATTTCTCGGGATCGATCGGTGTTCTGCTTCAGGTAAAGAACATCCACAGTGGATGTCAAGCTAGGTACATTGACAGCCTTCTAAGCGTGTTCATACCCAGCTGGCATGGCGGAAAGGAAATCTACTGGCAGGACAGCGAGACCGGGACTAGCGTCTCTTACTGGTGACGATCAACATCAGCTCATGTAGAGGACCTTCGTTGAGTTTTTGGTCATTTCCAGGAAAAACGAAGAAAAGAGTGCGAAAATTGAATTTGTGAAACAGGGTGGGGTCAGTCAAAAGGTTGAGGGACGGTCTGATGATATCGAAAGGGAATTTAAAGAAGTACTCCCTTTCGGGCATCTGATTGACACAGTTCTACCGAGGGTCTACTTCGGAGTAACTTACGATGAGTGTGTAGCTTTGATCAATGCCATTGAGAATACTCCTCCAGAGAGGTACCAGAAGGGAAGAAGCTGGATCAAGAAGTTTGTCGGAAAGAAGATGGATAAAGCTTTGAGCCTTGCCGCCAAGCATAAGACCCGCAAAAACCGTACATGAAATGCTCATGATGTTGATGACCGTGCTGTTGATAATCATCGAGTATAGAGTGGCGTTATGAGTTGCCAGAGGATCTGATGGCCACAGCGAGAAGGGTGGCAAAATCCTCGAAGGTGCTTCATAACAAGCTGGGTTCTTCAGCATTTACTGACGAAGTTATTGCCACGTCCATCAGTATTTTCGCCAGGGAGTCGGTAGGTCTATGGAATGGTACCAAGAGAACCGAGTGGAGAACGCGTGTAGCTGGGTTGATGGGGATCGAGATCGGCTGAAGGCATGGCGCATTCAGATGGACTCGAGTATGGCCAAAGCAGAGCCCATCTCCAATCTCGAGCTACGATTGAGTTAATCGGGTCAATGAGAGGGCCACTCGGATTGACCCTCTAAGGGGAGAGCCTGCTCTTCTATGGCAGCCACTAGTTAGTCGCTGGCAATAGGGCATTGTGGTGAGCCACACATAGGTAGTGGGCCGCGCCCAAACGGTTAAAATGAGATGAAGTGTGACGAGAGAGCACGGAACACTGTCTTCCACGGCGGTACAAAACTGGCACACAAAAATACTGAATGATACCCACCGTACATCTACACAATTCGTACATCTAGTTCGCGTTTCTCAAGCGCATCGGACGCCTTGGCTTACGCAGTATTGTTAGTACACTTACTCAATACTAGACGGTAGCTTTTGATAACACCTAACAGCATTCGCGCGAGAAAGGATCATTTTTTAGCGAATTTCTCGTTCGCCGTCCTCGCCATTTTATCGTTATACCGCTTGGACTCTTGGGACTCATCAGGAAACGGGCTATCCCATGGCAGGCTATTCATCAAAAGCTCTTCAACCTGCTCAAATCCTGTGCCACGAGGCACTGGCTGATACACCGACATAGGGCCCCCCGTTCGGGAATCTTCAGCGATCGGGTCTTGGAGGTCGAGCGACTCCACCGATTGGTACGGTTCAGAATCGTCTTTCAGATTCTTATAATTGATTTTCTGCCGCTTAAAGCCGAGGCGACGGCACAAAGCTCCGAAGCAGCCTCCGGAGTTCTCTTCGTCGTCGTCTGCAAGAGGTCCACTAGTGATGGAGAGCCCTGGGGAGGCCAGAAGGAGAGCACAGATGAGCCACAAATGACCGGCCTTCATGCAACTAACAAGGCGAAAAGAATAGTGTCCGAGAGAGCAAAGCTTGATACTTATTTTCCAATCCGAGGTCGGGTAACGTAGCGCTCGAACTCCACCATCCTATCGCCCTGATGATCGATGAACCCACCGGCGGTCTTCACCTCGACCAAAATTTTCGGATATGCCCTCGCCCTAGCTGCTATTGTGACGACACCGCTGTGGGAATCACGGCCGAATCTGAGCCCGATACGGTAAGGAGTCCACGTACCAGCCGATGAACTCTAGGATAAAATTTATGCGCTCAAAAAGGGATTCCTAACCGAAGCCAAGAGATCTATTTCCAAGCTATGGTTATCCGAGGCAAGCTGTGTAAGCGAGCCCATGCCATGCTTCAAGCAACCGCGAGTTAGGATGAATGGCCGACTCTACAGCGGAGGGTGTTACGGTAAGTACTGGTGGTAGTCCCTACGCCCAGCCACTCGTCCTGCTCTAGTCCTTACATCGCTACACTGCTGCAACCAATCAAGCTATGTCGAACAGAACTTCATCCTAGGGAAGCTTTGGAGACGCTTGATCGGTTGCACTGAATGATCCTGCCCCTTGCGATTGATCATTATGACCAAAACCGGTACTAAAGTCGAGCTTTCATGACCAATGATAAGACTCAGTCCGTAGCAGGGTAGCGGTCTGAAGATATCGAAATCATCACAAGCACCCGAAAGCTCCTGAGTTGGCAGAAATAACGGAGAGAAGAGCATACACGAATACAATTTCGGAGAGCAAAACAAAGCGGTCAACCACCATCATCGTTGCGTATCCGACGCCAAAATCACGACAGCCGGGATTCCAGGGCATCCATGTCACGCAGTAGAAAATGCGATATTGGAAGGGGATGGGGTCCCCTTGAGCGACGGTCACCTTCAACTGCAGTAAGACATTCCTTTAACGACTGCCGTTGGTCAATCGCTCCTTCCCCTGTGCGTAGTATCCCTTCCCACGTACCACACCACCACCAACTCACAGGCATTTCACAGTGTAGCGGCCTGCTTCGGCGTGATGAAACTAACCCAGAACAGGATGATGGTTGCTAATAACAACATCGAACAACATGAGGAGGAAGATGATCACCATCTACTGAACTTCCTGTCCGCCAGGTCCTCCATTCTCTCTCGGTACTGTCTGGACTCGTCAGTTGAGAATGTCCCGAAGGAGGTTGTATGGTAAGGGTTTCTGATATGCTCGTCCTCAGAGCTGCGAAAGCTCTTCGAGGACGCCACTCGAGGGCCTTGGGACTCGTCAAAGGCATAGCTCATGTCTATCGATCTGTACGGGACTGACTTGTCTAGCATGCGTTTGTATTTGTTCTTCTTTCGTCTCTTGAAAAATCGGCAAAGGCCCCCAAAGCAGCCCGAGGAAGGCTCGTCGTCGTCATCGTCCACGTAGCGTATTCTAGTGCCACTGGTGATGGACAGGACCGGATGGATCAGAAGAAGCAGGGAGAGGAAGAGCCGTAGGTAACTCGTCTTCATGGCGAAAGTGGAGACGTTGAACGCAGCGCTGAGACAGGAGTAAGGGACAGATCTTGCGCTCTTGTGAAATCTTGTAATTACTCAACGCTCATTTTGTTGACCGGTGGCGGCTTCTCCGAATAAGATGATAGTAGGCCTATCCATAGTATTGGGCGCTGTCTGTTTGTTTTGGCTGGTGAAGGCCTTCGGCAAAAGTCTCTCTTGTGGTCCTTACAATCAATCATGTTAGTCGTGTATAACTTGGTTTCCACTGCAACAAAGGTGAGAGCGTGAAAGTCGTGGAAATTCTAATTAGGAGATACTGGCCGAGGATCACCCATGGTCTGCCTTCCATGTTGCTCTCGATCATCATACCACCCTGAGGGTGAGGATAGCAGTACCTCAGCGAGGGCTATGAAGGTGCGGGCCACTTTGACTTAGCCGTGGGGGCCTTCGCTGTGTAGGTGTCCATTGGAGACATCATAACCTCCGTGGCCTTTCTAGAGGGACCATCGTCGGGCCGGCAGCTGCTCCTTGCGGATGTGGATGGGTGCTTGTCCGCTCTGGGCAGCCGGCCTTGGCCTTCAGCGTGGAGTGAGGACTGGCACTGCAGGGCCCATCAAGGTGGTATTAACGAAGTGGTGGGTCTTGCCAGTGTCCTCAGATTGCTTAAGAAGCCCCTCAGGCTCCCCTCGAGTATGGCCACTTCCTTACCTGCTCTGTCGACAAGACGGCTGCGGTATGGTCCACTACCACAGGGGGTCGGGAGCCGGTTGAAGTTGGTAGGCTGACCGGTGGTCACGATCGATCTGTCGCTTCTGTAGCGGGCTGCCTACGGGTGAGTGACGACGGCAGCCTTACGTCTGGTGAGGGGGCCTTTAGCGGCGGATGGCAGTAACGGGTGGCCGGGACTGCCGGGTCTGCTGGTGGGACATCGACACACTGCAGCGGATATCATCAACATGGACCTCTCGGAATGTGGTTACTCGCTTGAGGTATCTTTATCGACCGCGTGAAGCCTAAGTCAACCTCAGTCGTGTCAGAATCTTGCCGGAGTCCTTGTCGGTGGTTCAACTATCTGAGGATCTCCAGTTCAGAGTGGGCCTGTGCTCAGGGCCACGCACTGAAACAGCTGTCACCAGGTGTGGGACATGAGGACGGCTGCCCTCGTCCACTCGGCTCCATGTGGGCCAGATCAGTTGGTCTCCTGTGCAGTCGGGCGGGATGCTACGTGTAGAATGGAGGGAAGCTCAGCCACTTCCTGCGGAGGTCGGGGGCAGGTTCCATCATTTGCGGGTCCAAGGGGTTCACGGCGAGCCAGTGTAGGGTGAAGGTCTTCGAGCCGCGATGCAGCTGGAAGGAGGTGATAACCAGCTCCGAGCATCCCTGTAAAGACGGATGCAGATACCACTCCCTCACCAAATCACGTTCGAGTCTACCATCGAAGGTATCAGCTATCTGAGTGATCGAGTAGCGGTTGCTGTATCCAAAGGAGGAGAGGTTGCCTTCATTGACTCGGCTACTCTGGAACCGGTCCACGCCTCCAAGGGGGGGGGGGGGTCCAAATCACCTCCCTCGTGTTTCTAGGTCTATCGTAGTACCCTTACCAGCTCAGCCGGAGGTCTTCAGGTCCTCACGTCGGTGGACTGTTGTGATGTAGCTTTGGGGATGTTCGATAGAGCGTTTATAATATCCGATCGAATCACATTTCACGCGCAAAAATCAGTTGCAGGCGATTCTGGGCTTCGGAATTGGTATGTAACATACCGTATGTTGAATCGGCGAGAGGCTCGCTAAAGCGGTGGATTGCAGGGGATGGTGGCCGTCGGAGGTGCCGGAGTGTCCAAGGCCAGAGTGATGGCAGTGCAGGCAGGAGGCAGGGCCCTGGAGCCAATGGGGGAATGCATGATGCTGGTCTCTGGTTGGACTTAACCGTTGTTTCGTTGCGGGCAATTTCGTGGCGCGGTGAAGGATTTTGTTGGGCAGCTAATTGTATTGAAGTCGTTATGTCGGAAGAGTTCACGCTGAACATCGAGGAGTCTAACGCCCCTCACGCTCCACCAAAGGTCGACTACGGCGCCGTGCCTGCCTCGGCCACCGGGGGCTTCTCAAGTAGTATCGAGTCGTCTGAGGGATGGACAGTTGGGTAAAGTCAGGCAACTTGGCCTCCTCGCCGTACCATCCGGTCACGCCGCAGAACCTGCTGCCCTCTCCTTCTATCCCGTACAAGCCAATGACGGTGCAGATGTAAGGCGTATCATGAGGTTGCGCGCATAAGATACAGAATAGGTTGGTGTATGTTTCAGGCAGCAAGATCTGTCCTCCGCTGAGTGCGATGCAGTCGCTAGCGTTCAGACCATGGCTGATGAGTGCGAGCTTGGATTCAGGTGGGGGTCGATGCTCCTCCTCCTGCCACCACCCCCTATGCTCAGAGAGACCAATCAGAGCATCACCGCTGACCCCGCTAAGGACCTCTACAAGGCCATGTATGAATGGATTGACCTCAACCAAAATGTAGGGTGCCGGGATCGAACCTGCGCGCATTTCTGATCTGTCCTCTAGGTGTTCGTGTCACGACTAGCTGAGGCTGTTGCCATCCCCAGTGTTTCCGGTGACCCTACTCTACGCCCTCGGGTAAGTACCTGACCCACCACAACCAACCTCCCTCGCACCGCGGCTTCCCAGGTCCTGCAAACAGTCGCCTGGGCCACCAAGTGGTGTGAGTCCCTCGGAGGCGTTACCGAACCGGTCGATCTGGGCCTTCAGACCCTTCCTGATGGTAGGTTGGTGGCCGACTCCCCGGTCACATGGCCTCCGGTCGCTCAGGTAGCCGTATCGTTCGCCCTCCGGCCCTCTTCGCCACCTTCGAGTCTACCCTGCCCGATGCCCCCACTCTCTGCGTCTATGGTCATTTGGATGTCCAACCGGCCAGCAAGGAGGATGGCTGGGACACTGAGCCTTTCCAGCTAACTGAGAAGGATGGCAACTTGTAGGGAGGCTACTAGAGGGGTCTGTCTTGGCAGTTGGTCGTTTTCAGGTATGGCAGGGGTGCCACGGACGATAAGGGGCCTGTCCTTTGCTGGCTCTGGTTTGTGGAGTTCCATAGGAAGTTCAACCTTCCCTTGCCCTGCAACCTTAAGTGAGCGTTGGTTACTCGTCTCTGCCCGGTCTTCTATTGCCATCCCAACAGATGCGTTTTCGAGGGCATGGAGGAGTCTGGTTCTGAAGGCCTCGAGGAGTGCCTGAAGGTAGAGAGGTTCGGTACGGCTGGGAGTGATTGGTGTTCGCCTCCCTCAGTCGGTGAGCGAGACCTTTTTCCATGACGTGGACGGTATCTGTATTTCTGATAACTACTGGATGGGCTTGGAACGCCCCTGTGTCACCTGGGGTATCCGCGGCAATGTCTACTTTGCTGTGGAGGTACTCGGAGTGATTTGGTGAAGTTGTGGTACGAGATGTCGCTAGGTTCGAGGCGGCACAAAGGATCTCCATTCGGGTGCTCACGGCGGAGCAGTCCAGGAGCCTATGACCGACCTTATCAAGGTAGGGCCACCTTACGCCCCTTCCTTCATCCAATAGAGGCCCTCATGCAGATCATGTCCACTCTCGTCGACAGTGCCACAGGAAAGATTCTAGTCCCTGGCATCTACGACGAGGTAGATGAGCTCACTGAAGAGGAGAAGGAGCGGTACGCCTCGTCAGGCCTTGGATGGCTTCAGTGCTGCCCTGCAGATACGAGCGTTGTGATTTCGATGTTGCTAGCTACGCGAACGAAGACACTGGAGGGATGCCACTCCTCAGTCAGGTGGGGGGACAGCCCATAGGGTTTTGGGAGGACTGCCTGCTCAGGACAAGGCCACGATCTTGATGGCGCGCTCCCGGTACCCTACCCTCTCCCTTCACGGTATCGAGAGAGCCTTTGCTGGTGCTGGAGCGAAGACTGTCATCCCGCGCACGGTCGTTGGTAAGGTCGATGGTCGGCGAGGTGACGAGCATTGGCTTGGTGTAGGTAAATTTTCCATCCGTACGGTGCCTCACATGACTATTGATCACGTCGCTGAGTGCGTGAAGAGACACGTAGTGAAGGTGTTCGACACCCTGGGCAGCAAGAACCGTCTGAAGGTTAATGTCATTCATGCTGGAAAGGTAGTACTGGAAAGATGGTCGCCTGAATGGTGAGGATAGAGGCAATAGCAGTCGGTCAATCTCCATTGTCAACTTTTTCCTTTCCTTCAGCCCTGGATGGGTGACCTCAATGGCTACAACTACCGCGCTGCGGCTGCTGCGACTAAGCAGGTAGGAGCTCCCCTCCCGCTTGGGTTGAGTGCAGTCTGTCGCTAGGTGTGGGGTGTGGAGCCTGACTACACCAGGGAGGGTGGTTCGATCCCTATCACCCTCACCTTCGAGGAGGTCAGTGGTGGCAAGCCGGCGATTCTGTTGCCGATCGGCCAGGGTAATGATGGTGCTCATAGCCAGAACGAGAAGATCTCTAGGAGGAACTACATAATGGGAGCGAAGACCCTCGGAACGTAACAGGCCCCGTTCATTCCATCGTCGGTCATTTGCGTTTGGACAGGTACGTTTATGAATTCTCCCGCATGACTCAGGAGGAGAAGGCCAAGCATTAGCCGCCCTCCGCCATGACGTTGTTGACTGCTGTACTTATTGTCTCGTGATGGTTGCTCGTACGCTGGTTCTTCATCAGTATAGTAATGGTGGTAGTACGAGACCATCACTTTCACGTGTCACAGTGTCATCGTTGGGAAGGGCCCTTTCGTGTTAAGATTTCATTTAAGTCATCAGACCTGCTCCTCGATCGTAGGGAATAGTTTCTCACCACCCGTGTCTTCTGTGTCTGAGTTCGTGTGTTAATGCTGAGGGAATGATGGCCTCTATTGGACTGCCTTGACAGCTCGGTGTGATTCGGAAGATGTCAGAAGAGATCACCATGGAGATAGAGGAGTCGAGCTCTCCTCATCGAAGGCCACAGGTTGACAGGTCGCAGCTGACGGGCACCGCCATGGGTGTGGTCGGAGGGGCTGCTGACTTTAGTAGTGATGGGCCCTGGTGACCTGTACTGAGCTCCCCTTTGAGTAGGTGATGGCGCTGCATCGCCGTATCATCCGGTGAGCCCTCGTCCCTTCCTACCATCACCGTCGATTGCCTACAGACCGATACCCAAAGACATGTAGGAGGGGAATATCAGTGCACCTTCGAGTGGCTGTTGATCAGGGAAGAGGAGCTGTCCTCTCCCAAGGCCGATCCTGTCGCTGGGGTGCAGATCCTGGCAGACCAGACCGAAATAGGGTTCAGGTGATGATGGTGGTCCTCGCCGGGCCATGGTCCCTACACACGCCGTCAGCGCTTCTCTGTATTGTATTGTCGTTCGAGGGAGTAGCTCGTCACCTTCGAGACTTCGAAATCTGTCCCCGGTCCTGAGGTGATCTGCCTTCAGAGACACCAAAGATGACATCTCCTCGGACCCTAAGGAAGACTTATTCAAGGCCTTCTATGAATGGGTGGACCTCAATCAGGACGTAGCTCTCACAGCCCCGTGCCGCTACGGCCAGCTTGTGCCGTCTGCCAGGTCTTCATCGCTCGTCTCGCGGAGTGCGTCGCCATCCCCGGCGTGTCGGGAGATCCTGCCAAGCGCCCCCAGGTTGTCCAAGTTGATCGTCTCATGGAGCTAGTCCCGCGGATAGGTCATTCAAACTATAGCCTGGGCTACCAAGTGGTGCGAGGCCCTGGGCGGCGTCACCGATGTCGTTGACCTAGGCCTTCAGGCTTTAGCTGACGGTAAGCGACGGGGCTACCGAGTGGCGGTTGATGTGTCCTGTGTAGGGAGCAAGATACCATTGCCGCCAGTTCTGTTCTGCACCTTCGAGGGTGGGTCCCCTGCCCAGAGTCCGACGCTGTGTGTCTATGGCCATCTTGATGTAGTTGGAGGGAAGCCCGGCCGCTGCCGTGAGGTTCTTTGTCAGGTTCAGCCAGCTGAGAAGGAGGACGGGTGGGATACTGAGCCCTTCGAGCTCACTGAGGTTGATGGCAAATTGTAGTCGCTCCCTTGTCAATGGCTACTCGTACGTGTACTGTTCAGGTACGGCAGGGGGGCCACGGACGATAAGGGGCCTGTCCTCTGCTGGCTCTGGTTTGTGGAGTTCCATAGGAAGTTCAACCTCCCCTTGCCCTGCAACATGAAGTAGGTTGTTTTTTCAGTGGCTCGGGTGTGCTAATAAGTTTATATTACTATCATAAGCTTGTCATTATGTACCCTTCACTGGGGTTTTGTCGCACAGCCCGGTCGTAAAAATTGTCCACAGCTAATCTCAGAATTTTTTCCGCCTGACTGTATATTTTGCTTTAAAGGTTATTAATACTCTATATAGGGATATTCCCGTTCTCTCAGATGCGTCTTTGAAGGGATGGAGGAGTCGGGGTCGGAGGGCCTCGAACCTTGTCTGCAGGTGGGAGGGGCCTGCCCTCAGCGGTGGCGAGAGCGTTGGTGTAGTCGGTCCGAGAGACCTTCTTCGCGGACGTCGATGGCACGTGTATTTCTGATAACTATTGGCTGGGGACCCGACGTCCTTGCTTGACATTTGACATTCGAGGAGCGGCGTACTTTGCGGTTGAGGTAGAAGCTGGCGTTTGATGGATGCGAAAGATACTCCGACCAGGTCCGTGGTGGCGAGAAGGACCTGCACTCGGGCTCCCATGGTGGGGCTGTCCACGAGCCCCTCACTGATCTCATCGAAGTAGGGAAAATGAAACCATTGCCTGGCTCAGCGAGGTCCCTCAGTTGATGTCGACTTTGGTGGACAGTAGTGGCAAGATCCTCGTACCGGGGATGTACGACGAGGTTGCTGAGCTGACTGCTGAGGAGAGGAGGAAGTAAGGCTGGGGGCCTTTGGGGGTCTCACTGGGGTGGGGTCAGATACGAAGTTTGTGATTTCGATATCGAGGCCTATGCCAACGACGGTGTTGGCGGGATGCCTCTGTTATTTAACGTAATATTCGGGGATGTCAGGCGCAGGGTTCGAACCTGCGTGCTCTTGCTCAGAATTCTACGGAGATTCTGATGGGCCGGTCGCGCTATCCTTCCTTGTCTCTTCACGGTATCGAGGGGGCCTTCTCCGGAGCTGGCGCAAAGACCGTCATCCCGAGGACCGTCATCGGTAGGAGGGTCGCTTGAAAATCATCCACCCTGACACGAGCGGTGAGGCTGCGAATAAGCCATGCCAAAAACGCATTTTCCATCTGAGGCTGTCATACAGGCTGATAAAACGGGAATAATTACAGAATTCTTAATCTACGAAACCTTCCTATAGAACTTATCTCCATTTCCGTTTCCCTCGTCTCTGTCGTTTTCGACACTACATCACGTGTCACTCGTGATAGGTAAGTTTTCGATTCGTACCGTTCCCAATATGACTGTGGCCCACGTCGAGGACTGCGTCAAGAGGCACTTGGTTAAGGTCTTTGATGGCCTTGGCAGCCGCAACCGACTCAAGGTCAACTGCCTGCTCGCGGCTCGGGTGAGTTACCCTTCCTCGGGACTTCCGTGACCACTTCCCCCATCAGCCCTGGGTGGGCGACATCGCTGACTTCAACTTCGAAGCTGCTGCTGCGGCTACCAGGAAGGTGAGGATGCTGCGGTGTAGAGTGGGCGGCGAGGGTTGTGTGCAGGTCCATGAGGGGCAGGAACCGGACTATACTCGGGAGGGCGGCTCGATACCGATCACGCTTACTTTCGATGAGGTGGATGGGGGAGGCGGTCTTCTTAGGCGTGAGGGTTCGTGCTAGGTTACTGATGGAAAGCCTCTAATTTTGCTGCCAATCGGCCAAGGAGACGACGGTGCCCACAGTCAGAACGAAAAGATTTCTCGATGGAATTACATCACGGGAATCAAGACGCTGGGGACGTAGCAGCAGCCGAGGGAGCGACGACAGAGTGGTGGTTGAGTCAGGTATGTTTATGAATTTGACAAGCTGGCCAGGAAGGCCCGAGGGGACTAACGCGGCGATCTGCTTGCACATGGTTTAACATGAATCTGCGGGATCTGTGCTGGACCTCGCGATCATCATCAGCCTCCAATTTTTATAACCCTAATCGCTCCTCGGTCTTCGGTTCCTGTCTCGTCTACAGGGCGCTTTCTGCTGAGTTTACAGCGTCAAGAATGTGAGCCATCGTTGGTTTGGAAGCGAGGGAATGGCGACGGTTGGCAGTGTTGTTATTGGCCCTTCCCTTCCATGGACCAGCTTCGGATATGTGATGTCGATTTGGTACGGAGGGCGGCCATGATCGGCAACGAGGAGTTCGAAGCGTTAGATACACCAGTAGGGGGAGGTGGTCGGTGGTAGCTTCTCCTCTTGATGATGGCTAGGTGACGGTGGTGCCCTCGGCCTCCTTCACGACGTTCGGTGCAAGATGGGAGCTGTTCTCGGGAGTAGTGGGCCCTTTCAGCCCGCACATGCCGACTGATGTCCCCTTGTGGCTGGCATTGCATCTGGAAAGGACCAATCGGTAAACCCCGTCTGCTGCTGTCGTTTGAATCACCTCTCCTGATGGAAGGTGTTCTATTGAAGCACCGGAGTGGTTGAACGCTACTCATTTGCGGCAGCAGTTGGCTGAAGAGCGGCGGCTGCCGGCTGATGAGTTCACAGATGTACATGAGCACTACCTCGAGCTGGCCCATGTAAGTGACTAGGGTCGACCTTGGGTACTTGGTGTGGTGGCAGATACTGCTGAATCAGCGACCTTGGCTGACGAAAGGTGCCAACGGAGGGGAGGTGGCTGCAGGATCGCAGGACGCCTTGGGAGGACCAAAGGCGCAGGCTGAGATCAGGGTTTTATTAGAAGGTAATATGCGAGCGTGTAGATAGTGCCGTACCATATTTCCCAGACATCCTGGATATAAGACGCCACAAGATACGAGAAGGCATCAAGATGCTCGACACTGACGTTGCTAACCTGGATGTACCACCCTTCCCCCTCCTCTCAGTAACACACACCCCACTCTCCTTCAGGTTACAAAACTCTCTCGACTCGAGTTGGCGTGCATCCGAAGTCAGTCCCTATCATTGATGGACAAGGCCCAGGAGCTGTTGGCCATCCGAGAAGGGGCAACGGCTGCTGCTACCGGCGGCTGACCTCAGTTGTGTTCGCGTGAAGTTGTCAGTAATTCGTCCGGTATACTTGACCGTTTTTATCGCCGGACCCTGTTGAGTTAAGTGTTCACGTCAATGGTGGCTGCTAGGCTGCTATCGCGCACTGCTATCGATGAACCGCGCTCGTGCTAGTCCCGCTGCTGGTGGCCGTCGCAAGCCGACCTACGAGAGACCTGGCATGACTGAGGTAGGGAGGTGGGCGGCAGGGCAACAGTGGCTTGTCAGGACGAGATCGATGAGATCCGGGAGGCCTTCAATTTGTTCGACACCGATGGCAGCGGGACGATCGACCCGAAGGAGCTGAAGGCGGCCATGCAGAGCCTCGGGTTCGAGTCTAAGAATCCAACGATCTACCAAGTAGGGTCCTTTTCGGGAGTGGTTGTGGTCAGCCCAGCGGTAGATGATCGCTGATCTCGAGAAGGAGAGCAATAGTGCTGTTGATTTTGAGGAGTTCCTGGACAGCATCACCAACAAACTGGTGAGTGTGTGGTGATGGGAAGGTGTCCCTCTGTGGGCTGTCAGGGCGACAAGGAGTCTCGCGAGGGTATCATGAGAATATTCAACCTCTTTGACGATGACAAGACGGGTAGGGGAAGGGGGTGTTGAGTCGATGGTGAAGCGGTGCCCTCCCCTGCAGGTACGATCACTATTAAGAACCTCCGCCGAGTTGCTAAGGAGCTCGGCGAGGTAGGCCGGGCTGGGACAATCTCATCGGTGCATCCCTTCTGTCCATCAGACTATGACCGACGAGGAGCTGAGGGAGATGATCGAGAGGGCGGACAGTGAGGGTTACTCGAGGGGCGCATTCAGTCAGGGCGTTCTGGGTCAGGTAATGGTGATGGGGAGATCAGTGCCGAAGATTTCTACAACATTATGACTAAGAAGACCTTCCCTTGAGTCTGGGGGACTCCTAACCTCATGATACAAATACTACTCATGATGCGCCAAATTACACTTTTTGCTTCGCTCCGCTGTGTTTGGTTGGGTTGGGTGGTGCGGTAGAAGCAGCAGTCACAGTAACTCTGTCGTTATGCCGAAGAAGAAGGCGCGTTCGAAGACACCGGTGCGGAGCGATGGAGCTGGTGACGCGTGCGACCTGCCGAGGGGGTTTGAGAAGCTCCTGCCAGGGGTGCCGGGGCACACGAAGTCCACCCTGAGGCCTCGGGTGAAGACACTGGCTGATTGTTTTGAAGTACTGGCTGGCAGTCTCTGTTGTACTGACGTATGCAGGTCCGCTTTAACTCAGCATGTGGTATGGGTTTGTATGCAGTTGAGGATATTCCCGAAGGTTGTGTTTTACTGGAGGAGGAGCCAGCTGTCATCATACAACCCCATCGGTAGGGCTCATCTCGCTTGGAGGAAGTCCATGGGGGTCGTGGGTCACCTCGCTGAAGGGTTCGGTCGTCACCCGGGGGATGGGTATATCGGCCGCTTCGTTTTAAAGTACTCTCCGCCGCGCTCGAAGACCGGCGCCGATGTCTCCCCGGTGACAGCGGTGGTCCTGAGATCTCCTGTTACCACGAGGGCAGTACGCCGGGAGTTCCTCTCAGCACAGAACTTCCCCCCTTTTTGCGAGGCGTTAAATTCAATATGTGCGCATACACCCCGAGACCCGTTAACGCCGGTATTTGGAGAAAGTGTGACTAGCTGTATTTTTCGGTGCCTTCTCAGAGACTGTGCGGTAGCTGGTACGCTGGATAATCTCCTGTGGATCATGCAGCACTTCTCTGACGCGAGGAAGCTTCGGCAGGTAGGCGCTTCGACGGACCTAACCATCACCGCCGTTGCTCAGTACCTGTATCCGCGAATGGGTGATGTTGTGGACAGCTTGCCGGAAGGCATCAGGGACGACATCGACTCGTTCTCGCATTTCTTCTCGCATGAACAGTCGTCGAAGTGGCTGGCCCGGCCTGCAGCCTGGAGGTCGGTGATGGAGGTGTTTGACGATGAGGAAGAGGGTGAGGGTGGCGACCTGCTTCGTGTAACGGTGAGAGTACTTCTTCTCAGCTCCGAGTGAGGCCCTCTGTCGTGACTTTATCGACACGTTTCGGGAATTCCGACGGAATCATAGCGACAGGGAGGTAGGCCGAGCCCGCGGATGTGCACTGGCTGGTCATAATCCTGCGGAGGAGTTGTGAACACACAGACGGCGGTCTCGAGACGGGAGCGACAATCGGGCATCCGGATCGCCTGAGTAACTACCAGCGATCCGGATTGGGTCTTTTATGGCATATCGGGGCGCAGGGGGGATAACTCAGCACTGATGTGTTAACCTAGTGGGGATATTACTATTATTCTACTCATGCACCTCGGCCATCGGTCTCGAACTGAAATAGGATGAGGTCCGTAGATGGGATGTTGTCAGATAAGGGAGATGGCTACAGTCAGTGAGTGCATTGCCTTGAACTCCTTCAAGAACACCATCAGTCGTGGCGGCGTGCCCTGTCTCGGTGCTGCCACCTGCGTCTTCCTCGTGGCCAGCCTGCTCAACCACAGCTGCATGCCTAATGTGTCGATATCGACCTACAACCCCGAAACCATCGACGCCAGTAGTGACAGTGAGGGGAGAGGGGTAGTGGTGGTCTCTCTTCTAAGGTCCCCAGTTGACGGCGGTAACAGTGCGGCCGGTGATGGCCGGGGAGCAGCTCTGCATGTGCTACTTTGGCCATCATTTGCTGTAATACTTCTCATACCACTCTTCGCCGGCATCGTGTTCGGCTCTCTCGGCCTGTCCTCCTCCACATTAGGGCCGGTTCTAGCTGCCGAGGCCTTGACGAGCATCTCAATAGAAGTGTGTAATCAGGTTCGCGACGTCGCCGTTTTTCGACGGCGTGGGCGAAAGACGCGACCGAATGCTGAAGGAAAAGCACTTCCTCTGCATGTGCGATCGATGCCAGGACGAAGTGGTACTACCGATGGGTGTGTCGGGGGGGGAACTCCGTCAAAAGCGAACGGCGTCGAACTGCCAGAAAAGTACTGTGGGACCCACAGCAAGACTAGAACAGTTCAACATCAACATCATCATCGGCATCGTCATGCGCCCAGGGATGGTTTGGTATTGCTGAGGCAGCGAGGAGTCTTCTCTAGCCCTTAGGGGTCCCTTGGCGGCATCCCGCTGGCCTGTATGACGTCGTCCGTGTATTTCAGAAAGGTCTCAGCGACTGGGAGAGCTTCCAGTGTCCTTTGTGTGATGGCGGGGCTTGCGTGAAGATGGACGGCGTCTTCAAATGCCGAAAATGTGGCAGCGAAGGTGTTTCAATAGCACTTAGTAATCGTCATCCCGACTGCATCAGATTCGGTTCCGCTGGATGATACTCGGAAGTGGCTGGTGAAAGCAACTCTAACGTTGAGGTTGATGATGCAAGTTGTGTGCAACGCTCTGGCTGAGGCGCGCATCACCGGAGAGACGGACGCCCTGATTGCGGTTTCGGAGAAGCTGACCAAATTGGCCATCCAGGGAGGGGTAGGGGGGACGCGGGACCGTGCTGTTTGCCTTGAAAAGCCTGCGAGCGTCGTCTTGATTGTTGCTCTGGTCCGCCGATTGTACGTGCCTGTCAGCGATCATCAACATGCTACCCAAAATTATCATAATTTCGGTCAATCAGGCTTACTCCAGTCTGTCTTTTCTAGGCGGTATTATACTATGGACTCAGTGCTTCATAATATAGCTAGTTCATTCGAAGTAGAGCGTGTTCCGGAACGTTCAGGCTCTGCGGTTCTAGGTCCTACCAGAGACTCTTGGGGGTCCGTCATTTCTCGAGCGCCAAGTGATACCTCATGAGGAGCACTATATTGTAAGGCAGGGAGTAGCCGATAGGATGGGAATTCTTGTGTTGAGGTCCATAAGGCGCTGACGATGCTGGTCCACGCCCATCGGCTCAACGCCAGACGGATTCTAGGCTGCGGGTAGGGGAAAAGTTGGTATTGCTTGGCATCCTTGCACACTGCTGTTTTAGCACTATGATATTGCAGCAGAGCAAGGCGCTGTGTACCGCGAGGAAGGCGTTGAAATTAGGGGCGATTTTCGATGAGACTTTTTCGAATGAAGGAAGGCCAGGCGAGGACGTCGATCAGCTCGAGACGTGGGTACATGTAATCGAGAGTACCATGGGTTGTTGACATCTCACCAAGATTCGCGTTGGAAAGGCTTGAAGGGTGAATCAGGATGGTCAGCTTTTTTTGGTAATGACTTTCTTCTCCAGTGTCCGTGCTGCTGTTGGCAGCAGCAGTCCTGGTCTTGCAACTTCTACTACCATAACACCACCAACTCCTCAATCAGCGTTCACCCCTCCGGTCGTCCGTAACAGTTTCGTACTTCGGTACACGAGTGGTGAGGAGGCTGGTCGTAACTACCATCAGCTGTCACATGGCCCGCCACCTGAGCTCAAGTCTATCGTCGCCCGATTACTAAGTTTTGGCGACGTTCAGAAGCTGGACTTTCAACATTGGCGAGAGCTTGGTGTCATCACTGCCTGCTACTTCGACACTAGGAACGCTGAGAAGGCCTTTGACCATTATTACATGCTTGGCGAGGAGGCCTGGGAGGTCCTCTGGTCCGAGAGCCACGATCAAGAGAACTACTTTGTTAGCGTGCCTGCTGAGGATCTTGCAGTAGCGGACCCGAGCCAGTACGGTGATATGGCGAATATTTCGTCGCCGCCGGGGGATGCTGGTACGGACTTGAAGTTGCTGATCCAGTTTTTCGACTGCCGAGCTGCTCGGTCGATGCGCGAGGCTCAGAGGAAGATGGGGGTTGGCCCGGGGGTTAGCGACCCTGGCTCGGCATCCACCGTCACTAGCAGTTTGATAGGCGCTGACTTTGGCATCACGAGCCTGGTTGATGTGGCTGCCCCTCCAGTGCTGTTGGATAGGGTCCCTCGGATGTCTTCGTTGTCACCGCCGCCCCCACCTCTCCCTACCAGAGTAGCATCTGGGCCGACGCCTTACACGATGCTTCTCGACGGTGCTGAGGGTCGTGAGGATTACAGCGTGAATCCTGAAGGTTGCTGGAAGGACCCTCGGACTACTATAATGATAAAAAACATCCCCAACAAGTTAACACAGCAGCGGATGCTTCAGATGATCGACGACGTGTCCCCTCAGAGCTACGACTTTTTCTATTTGCCTATCGATCTGCGCAATCGCTGCAACGTTGGTTACGCCTTCATCAACTTCATCGACCCCGCGCGCATCATGTCGTTCTACAGGGCGTTCCATGGCGCTGGCTGGAAGAACTTCAACAATTCTAAGAAGATATGTGATTTGAGTTACGCCCGTATCCAGGGCAAGGAGGCTCTGATGCAGCACTTCACCTCAGCTACACTGCCGAAAAACCCAGCAATGAGGCCGCTGTTTCGGCTTGGTCAAAATCTGCAGCCACTCCGAGTTCCGGGAGAGGCCACTAGGTATGCTAGTTGTGGCATTGGCATGGAACCCTCGTCGTCGTCTTCCATAATCTCCCTGGGTGGCCTCTTGCCGGAGCCCACTAGAGCTCGAACCTCGCCGGCTGGACGCCCGTATCAATAGTGATGGTCGTGTGTTTACTTTTTTTGTTATTGGCCTGTGTTTGTGAAGTACCCAGCAGGCTCCAGGGAAGCAACAGTTGCTCCCTCTGAGCTCTAATTGATTGCTCCGGTCCTCCTTCTCCTCCACCACTTGGGGTGTTTCTTGCGGTGTTGTTGCCTTATCGAACGCGACAGGCTCCGAATTTTTCTCCTACCAGCGATCTGCCATCGCTGTATACTATTGCCATTATTCGTCCTCTATTTCAGTATTGCGTAGTCATTGCCTTTTTCCTTATTTTTGGTGGTGCAACTAACTAGTCTGTAGCCATGACCATCCTATTAGCGACTCAATTCTCCTGCTGTTGCTATCATCGTCATTATCGGTAGTCGCAGTAGGCTTCTGTTATTGTGATGGTGATAGATATTAGTCCCAGTTAATACGATCTTCGTTAGTACCACTATTTCTGTAGCCGCCGCCGCTGCAGCAGTCCTCTGCCGGTTTATTGCCGATGGGCTGTTGAGTTGCCTCCAGTACGGTGGGTTGGGGCAAAATGTCTGGAAGTGTCTTGCCCCTGTGCAATGGTCGTGAATGCTACCGCATATCTTTTCGAAACATATACTCACTGTGGTGACTGCGAAGCCGTTGAGCGCACATACTGCTGTCCCGCAGTGAGAGCTCGGGGATCTCAGCCGTCCGTTAGGCATCGACTGATTGGGAACACAACACCCGGGTTTTGCCGTCTAGAACTCAATTTCTGATTTTCCGTCTTCCTCCTGTCAACCGCCACTGAGCTTCATTTAAGCTTTTCACCGGAGGCTGATTCGGATCAGCGATATAAAACATCACACGTCGCGCTGAGGGGGTAATCTGGAATGGTGGCTCACGTCGAGCCACTCTTGGGCCGTTGGGAGAAAGGGCGATGACTCCCCTTCTCACCTGATGAGAAGGGACTTCCTCTGCTGATGGCGACGCTGATTGCCGGTTGTGTAGGATGATGGATGAGGAATGTTATGGAGCCGCCGCGAGAGGAGCTCTGATCTTACCTGCATCACATACGCCTGGCAGCTTGAGATCGCGAGGTGCCTTCATTCACGGGGGGGTCCATTGCTCGCTCCTAGCCTCGAATCATCGTTGCCAGGGCGTAGTCCTTCGTGCTTCGCTCCGCCTATGAGAATAGTTGAGTACTCAGCGTTCCTATCAGTGCTACGAGACAAGAGCACCTCATCGCCTCTCGTGGCTCAGCCAGGGGCCACATGTGCTTACCCAACTGGCAACGCAAGCGAGAGCATGAGCACACAGCACAGCAGCAGAATGGTATCATGAGTCGACACTAGTGAGTAGTTGGTAGATTGCGGATCACTTGTTCATGATTCGCTGAAAACTTGGTATGTCGGGCTGCGACACACTCCTGGCGAGCAAACTGAAAGGGAGAGGTATCATAGGTTGAAGCGTGCTCAGCGCGGGGAGAAAGATTTACCGGGCAGAGTTGTTAGAAGACTTGCTCGTCGTCGAGGAGCTTCCGCTGCTCCTCTGTCCCTTGATAGACCTCGATCGACGAGAGCTGCATGGAAGGCCGCTATTAGTTCTGCGAAGATGAGCTGGTCGGGGTTCGAAGGCTGAATAAGATCGAACGCATCCGAAGCGACCGTGCCTGGTAACGCCTACGGCTGGCTGAGGGCTCGGTGAGGTAAAAACATTGTTTGCCAGCAGGGCTGGTCTGCAGCTTGCCCAATACCAACCACGGCTTGGCGAGGAAATCCACCTGAAGGCGGGTTCAGAATGTCTTCGAGACCACTGATTTACTGATGTTGTGTTGAGGCCCTCGTAAGTAGGCCTTTCGACCCGAGTGTTGAGCGGATGGTAGTAGTGCTGCCATTGCTCCCGTCCTATGCACTCTCGCCAGTACTGGTCCTGAGAACGCAGCCGGGCTCGGCCGTCGCGAAGCCGTCTCAACAACAAGCCTTGGCAAGGGTTCGAAGGCACAGGGGCCCGTATAGTTAGTACGAGTAGGGAGACAGATGGTATGGCTCTACTAGTAAGCCAAAGCCTCACCTGTAGCCAAGGGACGGCCTCTATAAGGAAGTTGGAGTGACCACAGCGTGCCATGGGGAAGTTTACTCGAGCCGATAGTTGACTACCACACTTCCACGAAATTTCGGGCGAGCGCTAATGATGTTGCGCACATTCTCTATTCTACTGTCATACTTCACCGTGGTAGTTAGGTTTCCCTTTACTGATGGCAGCCTCTGGAGGGGCGGCCATCTGGTCCATCTCGATGGTAGCCTTAACGCTACTCGTCATCCTAGGTCTTGGCGTGTTCGCTTGGACGACTTTCGTCGAGCTCCAACCGCCTCGTGCTGTGCGGAATAGTATGCTGACAGTTCTGCTGCTGATAACCTTACTGGAGGTAAGACATCACCATCATCAACTGCCGAGCAAAGCAGTCGTTTAGGTCTACCTGTACGCGGCCGGGCTGGCCTCTTGTCGATGGCTCAACTTCTTGTTCGTGGCTTTTCTGTGTAATTTCTGGGGTCTGTTCGACGTCCTGCGGACCTTCCCTCGCATACGGGACCTCGACTCCTGGCAGTCCGCCAAACTCACCGGTACGCTCCTCCCGAGGCTCTCCCACGTCGATGCTGTCCCTTCAGTTCTACTCATGTTGAAGACCTTTGCCTACTGCCTCTGCCTAGCTTACAACTCTAGTAGGGCGGTCCTTTTCATGATCACGACATTCACCAACGTTTGGCTTCTGCCGATAATGTAGCCAAAACCTTGGGCTGGGATACGCCCTGCGAGGCTCCGTTCAGGTTTCTGGTGGCCTTGCCTTATGGCTTCGAAGTCACTGAAGGACCGCGGCTGGATGAGCCCCACACGGAAGACAGTAGTTCGGCGGGGGCCC
Organism: Perkinsus olseni; assembly: GCA_013115135.1. Classification (NCBI taxonomy): domain Eukaryota; phylum Perkinsozoa; order Perkinsida; family Perkinsidae; genus Perkinsus; species Perkinsus olseni. The sequence continues at coordinate 21,909 of JABANP010000049.1, forward strand.
CGGCTGATTCCTACCGCTGTTTCAGTCGCGATAACGCTGTGGAGAGTCATCACAAGCCCAACCTACCGCAGCCAGGCTCTCATGCTCCTGCAGGACAGTCTGGACCGGGAAAGCACCGCCTTCATGAGGCTCTTCCCTTTGCCGTGCCAGAGGTGAACTCCTCTCGAGTCCGTAGTGGTTGAATACCCCACAGGTGGCTATCCGATCACAATGAGTATGTTGACCGCAAGCTCTGCCTTGGCCGCCGCTGCATCTGACTATGTCTTGGTAGTATCAAGAAGCTGTTATTCATATTAGAATCATGTCCACTTTACCATCATCGTTGTTGTCCCTTTTTTGAAACGTTCTCGAGTTGCTCATACGGGTCGGCAATTCCCAGTGGGTTACTGTTCCACGCATTCCGTCATGGACCACATCGACTGCTCGTCCTTCATGACTTCGTCCCGAGCGGTGACACGCCCCGTGGACCCGAAGCCAGAGTCCTTGTAAGCCAGCCGACGGCGAGTGTAAAACATGAGAGGGGTTAGATACGGACTGAGGAGTTGCGGCATCAGCACTGCTGGGCAGATATTCCCGAGACCACAGCGGGCGAAGAAGTAGCCTGATGCTGATGGGGTCCGTCTGAAAAGAGCCGCTCTCGTGTGCTCAGCCATTTGGTGAAGACCATGGGCTCCAACATGCCCTCGGCCTGGTGCCATCCCTTATCGAGGGTATCCTGTGCGAGGAATTCCGATGTTAATGAGCTGCCTGAAGGATGGACTTATGATGGTAGTCTCATCGGGGGTCGTGGCTGTCATACTGACATTTGCGCTCACAACTTATCGTAGGAGTTTGTTGACTTGAGACGCGAAACCGGAAACCTGTGGTACGATATTCTAGCAGGTTGCTTTGATGACGTGACGGACCAGATGGAACCCTGGACTCTAACACACACGAGATTGTCGAGTCGAAGCCTTTACGAGAGGCGGAACAAATGGGCGGCTGCCGGTTTCGATCTGTTCCGTCCTCGCCATACTGATGTAGTATTGCGTTCACGTCGTACTTCTCATGGGAGAGTTGAGAGCAGTTACCAAAACGAGGGAAGGCACCCCACTGGGTGACATCAGAAATTGGCTCCAAATTGGTAGGAGACAAGACGGTTAGCGATCGCTAGCTGTGAGTGCTGCACTCAGGACACTGTGCGGACCAGTGCTGCAGCCAAATGGTCTTGCGGTAGTGCCTACGAGATGCACAAGCCAACAGCAGTGACGGAAGCCGTTGTGGTGGAGCCACAATGTCTATCCTCGTGCTAAGTTCGTTGCGGCTTCTACCATGAGCAGATCGCATGTTCAGTAGTCCTCCTTGCTGTCCGACCTGTCCGGCTGTTGTGTTCCTAGTTGGGTGTATCAAGATTCGGGATCGCTAGCTCTGGCTATCTTTTAATTCTTCCTCGTGGTATCTTAGGTCGATCATAGTCTCTCGCGGACTACAAGATACCATGTTAGGTCTAGCTCAATTCCGTGTTTCCGCAGCCTCAAGTAAGAATTAGTTTCTTCAGCGTTCCCTCGGCTGTTGAGGGTTCCACCATGGGTCCCCGTAAGAAGCCGGGTCCCAAACCCGGGACGAAGAAGCCTTCTACCGGACTGGGCGGGCAACCTGATGATGATGGTTATGCTCCCTTCCGCAAGCTGGTCAACCATCCACCCCTCGTACCCTCCTCGGCAGTACGACTCCTTCGTTCTTCATTCGACCAGTGAGCGCTTCGTTTAGGTCTACGCTACGTTCCTTGGTACGGAGGTGGGGTCGGACACGGAGAGCGCTAGAAAGTAATACCGGGGTGGGGGTGTCGAGGGAGGGCGGAGATGGAATCTTAAATCTTTCGGTGCTGAGTGATAGTTTTTTGTTTGCTCCACAGTCGGTTCTTTAGTCTCTTGTACGGTCTCGTAGTACTTCCACGGTGAGTGAGGCTGTCCCATCTGGAGGTCATGTGCTGTTCATCAGACGGACAGTGGGCGCCCTCTGCCACATACTTGAGAACTCGGATCTCCCTCGAGAAGAGGAGGACGCGATCGTGTCGGTCATAATGAAGGCCATGATAAGGGTGCCGGATCCGGTAGTTTGTGGGGTTAATCGCCAAATTTGATTGGGCGTACGACTCGGTACGCGCGTCGCTGTTGGGCACCGTCATCTTCTCAGAGCCGGGGGGATCCGAGGGTGTTCAACTGCTTCGAGGCGTGGGCTCAGAAGGAGATGTGCAAAGCGAAGGATAAGGATCCTGAGCGGTGAGAGAAAAGATGCAGCGATCATTCCGAAGCTTCGCAATAGTTGGGCTGAAAATTCGGCAAAGAATTGTTGGAAAATCTGGTCAGGTACCAAGCGATTGTTGGGGCCCTCATGGAGATCTACAACAAAAAGCTGAACAGAACATATCCCAAGTACAGCCTCGTACAAGGACAGCAGTCACGGGAGGCCGTTCTTCTCAGGTTGATACGCGATCCGGGCGCCGAACACGCCATCTTCCGGTCGGCACTGATGCATTATTGCGCTACTGGGAGTTTAGAGGCATGGTAGCCGGCAGGGCTTGCAACCCGTGGACTATCATGGCTTTGTAGTTTACACGATCTACAGAGGAAGACTCGACAGTGGAACGTCTTGCCACGTCGGGACAAGCCGAAGCCCAAAGGAGATGACGGTGGGTTCGCCTTCACTCTGGTACCCCAGAGGTTTCGGACAGCACCCGTCTTCAGATGTGGAGCTTTCCAGCGGATCCTACAGTTCTGGGTCTATGAGCTCATATGAGATCGACGAAAATGCCGAGTCGAACTCCCGTCCGAAGAGTTTGTGGTCCGTGAGGTACGTTCTTCTGCCTTATGCTGTCGTGCGGCCGGGAAGAAAATCCAACTCGATCAACAGTAAAATCGCAGACACCGATCATGATCACTTCGTGTATAATCTCTCAACAGTCTCATTCCGTTCAGTACGAGAATAGGTCATGAGAATCCGTGCTACGGAGTCCGACTCGGACTGTCCGAGCTTAGTGTTGGTGTCACTGGCATCTACGTCCTCGAATCCAACGGGCTTACACAAGGCTATGATCGTTATTGAGACCGTGTTGAAGATGCGTGTAAGTTACACGGTGTCGCAAGGCGGCCCTGCCAGGGCCTGTGAGTCGCAGTCTGCGACCACTTCTCTCCGTCCTGGTTTTTGCCCAACCTCGATAGAGCAACTTGCCCTGAAGTTCACGACCGGATATCAACAGGAAGCTGGCAACTTGCGGGAGGCAAGTGTAACCTGGAATGGCTGGCACCCCATCAGCGGCAGATGCTCCAATTGCGGCGCGACAAGTCACGCACACGTGAAGGAGCTTGTTGTACCTAGAATTTGCATGGGCGGTGGGGCGAGGGCTGGAGGTCCCTCTACCCCTCGTGTTAAGAGAAAGGAGTTATACGAGCCTTCTGTTAGTTGGGCGCTGCAGAAGAGTAGCGGGGCTTTGCGATCGTGTGAGACGTCTACGCCCAGTAGTAGGCCTGTGGCTACGCACGACCGGAATTCTTAGAGGGAGTCGCACAACGAGTTTGTCGGCGTGAATTCCTCAGCGTGCAAGGCGACCTATCAGGCTTCTGCCTGGAGCGAGTGAGCATCCCAAACTTTCTACACATCAGGACCCTTCTCTCAGTGATATCATGCGACAGATTGTTGGCTCGGATGCTCGACAGGACTTGACGCCGGCGATGTCATCGAGCGTCAAGGTCGGATATATAAGTGTTTGCAGGGTCTCTGATACTCTTTACTGCCCACGGCGGGCAGACTGCGATTGCCCGCGCTGCCGAGGCTGCTTCGGCGAGGCAGCGGTTGCAGGCGTGAGCTCGGAGCGTGGAGGGAAGACTGAGAGAGAAGGGATCAAAGAAGCGTATTCCTATGAGCTCTTGTTACTTCTTCATATCAACTTTCTATTCTCTGCCACAGTTCTAGCTGATATTCCGTCTTCGATGGGCGTTAACCTCTGATTCTGCGTGCCGTGAAAATGACGAAAAAATGGACAAAATGAAAATCGAGTACAAATGACGACTAAAACGTTTGATAAGCCCTAATCTATGGCTGTCGAGAGTGCTCACTCACTTTTGCCAAGTAAACTTGTAGCTCCTCTTCTTCTCACCGAAGTGATGCCATCGAGGCTCTCCGCTCCTGTGACGATCTCGGCTCAGATACAGTGAGGTTGCCGCCGAGTGGGAGCGAGTACTCAAACAGGCTGTCCACCCAGAGCGGCATCGGAAAAGTAACCGGGAGTATGCATCATCCTCCCCCCTATTGCCTCATCCTCAGAGGTGGATCCTGATGAACTCCAGCGGCAAGTCTTTCAAATGGGTGACGAGCCATGGCGGATAACTCAGGCTGGCCTCGTGAAAGTGAGAAGGCTGTCTGCTGCGAGTTGGTTCGTTTCCCTTCATAACCAGCGTCTACGCAGATACTGTACGCCGCAGCATCCCTGTCTCGCGAGGGAGCCACGAGGATTGAGCTCCCGGAATGGTTCTTGGAGGAGCTAACGTTGTGGACGCCGGATAAGCACGACTTCGAGCACCATATCATCGCTCTGCGAAAAGTATCTCCATTGACGTCTGCCTCTGTTGTGATAATTGTTAACAGTTACCAACGTTTAACATCCATCGAGAGCTGCTCATGCGCCTTCTGCGGTGCGAGAGTCAATCAAGCAGCTTACAGGACATGACTGATACCGTCAACACTCTAGTGAACGCTCGCATTCAGTTTGACGAGGACCCAGCAGCGCCGAAAGGGTGGGGTCCCCCAATCCGCACAGCCCTGCTGATCGCGCTGTTCTCTTTCAGAGCTCCGTATGCCGAGTCGAACGGCCTCGTGTTTGACGCCGATCGCATACGTCTGTGGTACAATCTTTTCTGGTGTCCTTCGGGTCTGAGACTTCGTCCGGCTGCCGTCTGTCGATTGAGTGTTGCCGTACTTCTCCAATTTTGTGCAAAAAATTGGCGAGCCATGAGGATCCCCGGAGGGGTTACTGCAATGGCCGCTCGAGTGTCCGAGGCTACTCAAGCTTCCAAGTCTGAGGCTTGGGCTGGCGTTGACAAGAAGGACGTTCTGGTCGATATGCTGCGGAAGAAACAGACGGCTGCGGGGCGATCGGGCTTCGACTTCGACGCGTGGTGACAATTGTCAGTTTCATAAACAACTGTTCCATTGCCGCAAATAGTGCACCGTTCCTTTACGTTATGATACCTTCCGAGTTGTATCGCAGTGGTGACAAGTAGACGAATTGTACAAGGCAAGCTCGGGAGAACCGAGTATTTGTCAGCAAGCCACGCAAACCAGTTGCATTAGCCAATCAATCCCCTGAAGTAAGCTAACGAGCCCATGCGCTCGAAGAACTGTTGTTTGTATGGTTGAGCTCGCGAACGCAATGGCCAACAACGGAGACGTTCTCCACGCGGATTATCGACTCGTCCGAAATTATCAGATCACCAGTTGTCACTTGTGAACGCAACAGCTTCGAGAGCATCAGTGCATAGCACAATGAATTCACGTGGTGTCGCCCCAGCCCCATCTCGTCTCGCAGTGCGCGGTAGAGAGGGCGAGCTGCAGCAGCACCAAAGGAAACTAGCGAAAATATATCAGATAAGCCATTAGTCTACTTGGCAGCCCCACATCATTTTGAACCGAGGGACGAGTACTGCCAACAGGGCACCAGAGCAGCCTAAGTACACCGACTTCACGGCGAAACCAGCGTACAGGCCGCTGAACCCTCGAGCGGCGTAGATGTCCGCAGCTGTTCTGAAGACATCCGACACACCAGAAACGAAGTAGCTAGGCGTCAACTTGGGACGAGCAACGGCCGGGTTGAAGGTCTCAGTGATGGCGTTCTTTTGAATGACCGTCCGGACGACGTCAGTCCAGCAGTTCAGGACGACGCCGAACACACCAGCGCCGAAACCTGCGACGCTATCAGAGAGAGTGCTGTCTCTACCAAATACCCTTCGAGTAACCTGCTTGCACTTATCCAGTGACATGAAGTAACCAGCGGACCATACAAACTGCCGCATCTGCATGCCACCGAAGCCGAGGTAAAAACCGCTGAACCCTCGAGTCTTCCAGAGGTGAGAGAGGACGTCCGCAGTGCTCTTAAACCGTCCGGTGGCGTCCAACTGCATTGCCAATTTGGCATTTTCGAACGGGGAAATGACGACCATCTCGGGAATTGTCGCGACCCCGCCAGCAACCCCTTTGGTGAAGGAGGTCCCTTCGCTCTGCTTCTTGCCGAACAACATCTTGTGACAGATCGGCTGCAGCCAAAACTTGATAGACCGAGAGAAAGTGGCACGCGCCATCTCGGCACCGATGCCTTTGGAAACGAAGCCTTTCATGCCGTGAGCGTTGTAGAAGTCTTTCATGAGGTTGGGGACGCTCGTCTTGACTCCGGATGCTTGGGACATGGCCATGGCCCGGACGATGTCTACCGGATAGAGAGTCACTGCGGTGACGACAGCCGCCCCGGTTACTGGTGGTAGTGAGATTAATGCTGCGAGAGACATATAGTAGAGGAAGGAACGATAGCAGTAAAACGACGGAAAACTGACCAGCGGGCGGTAGGGATGAACGAACGCCGGAAACAAGTGAAACCAGGAAGTGTTTATTGAACTTTCAAACCACCCGAACTAAGGTGAGGTTCTCTCAGAGAACCAGAGAACTTCTCTGGCTTAGTTCAAGCCGTACATGGGAGTCGAGACTCGGCCGTGAGGCTGTCCCCGCAAGGTGCCATTTTATTCCTCAGCAGACTTTGGCACGCTAGCTGCCAATAAGCAACTGCTAGCTCGCAAAGTGCTCCGATATTTGCAAGAAAAATGCATGAAAGGCTTCAAAATTCCGGGTTTGCGGGGCCGGGGTTGAAGGTTGAGATCCGGCGTGGAGAAGACGAGCCAGGTTTTCTTAGAGGGCTTATCTTCAGAGGGTAGGGTTCCCGACTAATACTGGACACAGACGCGACGGAGCCGAGGATACGCGTGCGTCACAATGGATGCAGCACGCGTGGCATACGCGGTGATTGCTCAATCTAATGTCGTCATCGACCGCATTGGGATCTGCCTTGGTTTCCTCTAGAGGCTCACCCAAGCAGAGAAGTTAAAACTGGTGTGGTATGGACTTCAAAATTCATAGCGGGGACGTTGCTCCTTCTTGAGTCTTGCAAGCTCCTGCTTGCAAGACTTCGCAGGCGTGAGGACTGGGAAGGCGCATCGATTGGCGTCGTCCTCTGCTGAGCCCTCGGACCCTCCTTCGTACCCTCGAGGCTGCAGCCTAGGGCAGCTCCCGTGGCTCAGTTGTTTGCATGGGTTCGTTGATTTAATGGTTGTCTTTTGTCACGGGAACCAACAGCAGCAGCAAGTAGAGGCCTCCGACACTGAGGAGGAGCCTCCAGTGAGTCACCGAGGAGTGGAGCCTTCGAAGGGAAGGTTCGGAGAATGCCGAGGGCGGGAAGGCATACCGGTCATCACTTTGAGCGACTTCAACAGCCTTATCACGACCGGGACGTTTCACGAGAAGCCACTGAGGGCGCCCCCAGTGAGAGGGTCGGAGACGAAGCGGTCGGGGAAGGCCTCGCAGGACCCGAAGACGGGAGCTCTGGTTGAGAAGGGATATAACATCCCCCAGGAAGCGGCTGCCATTGAGTGGCCAAGTCCAGCAGGGGAAGGGATCTATTACGAAGAGGATGTTCCGCTCGGTCAGCGAACTGTGGGAGAGGCGATAAGACTCGACACGCGGACTTTCTACCTCGGGGAGACATGTGAAACCCAGGAAGAGGTGGACCGGAGGGAGAAAGAAAAACGGCAGCGGTCAGGGTTTACTCCTACAGGGCCTGATGTTGTATCCGCTGTGGTAGGTACCGTGATGAGCTGGAGGCCCAGGTGGCTGAGCGGGAGGCGGCGAGGAAGCGGCTGAGTGGCAGTCAGGCGTGCACAGCGGACGACAGTGAGGGCACTCTGTCGTCGGACTCTCCGTGCAGTATGGTGAGCCTCGGGATGCAGTCGAGTGACGACCATAAGAGGGAAGAGAAGGAGAAACGGGTAAGGGGCAACGTCGTGGCGATGGTTCCCATGTAGAGGTGTCTTCGCAGGCGAGGTTGAAGGCGATTTTAGATGAACAGGTTGCCGAGCAGGCTGAGCTGAGGGCAAGGCTGCTGCAGGTGGTCCCTTCCAGACCGTGGGGGGCGATGATATTCATCACTTCCTCAGGAGAGGGCAGCTCGAGAGGCGGCGGAGGAGGAGAGGGTGAGGAGAGAGATCGTGGAGCTGGCTGTGCGGGAGGCCCGACAGAGGCAGCGAGAGCGAACGTCGCCCCATGCCTGCGGGGAGGGGAGTCCCCGTCGAAGCGTGCAGCCTTCCCATGATGGGGATGAGCCTCCGGCCCGAACAGTGCGTGAACAGCCAGCGTCAGTCGTGCGGTGGCCTCCTCGTCTTTCTCTCCCTTTGGAGTCCCCTAGGGTCGAGGAGGGAGACCTCGAGCAGACCGCTCCTCGACGCCTGGGGCTCGTCCACACTCTGGCCGCCCGAACTTCACAGGGGGCGGCGGTCCGGCCAGTGTCACCGTCCGTAGCGTTGCGGCAAGCTTTACTCGTCTCTGCTCGACGAGACTTCCCTTCCGAGCCCTCGACGCACCGGTCACTCGACAGGGTCGGTAGCAAGATAGAGGGGGTCGCCGGGACTATGGGGACCCTACATAACCGCTTCGGCGGGGAGGAGCATCGGGAGGGGGGCCTCAGTAGCAGCCCACGGGTGGCCCGGCGGAAGTACCTCGTTCCTAGAAACGGCAGGGATGAGCGGGAGGAGGCCCGAAGCGATAAGACCCCGAGAGTCGCCGATTCTCTCAGCTCGAGCGTCGGAAACAGCAACAGGGAGATGGTGGCGTTCCTGAGGAGCAACCTGGGTAAGGCGCCTGGGCGATGGGGGGCCGCAGCCAAAGCGAAGCTGAGCATTCGAGACGGCCGACCGATGAGGGACAGCAGGCAGGGGTCGTTGATAGCGGAGCGAAGCATGGCGAATATTAGCAAGTTCGTGACGTCTGATTTGATGATGGGCACTTGGAAGGCACCAGACTGGCCGGAGGAAGACCGACTGAGTAGAAACACCTTCTTGGCAAAGTCCGCGGAGCTCTTGTCAGGTGGCAGTAGCGAGGACAGCTCTTCGGGTCCCGAGACCCCACCCTACACCGAGCGAACGGTCGAACGAAGATCAGTCGCTGACGAAGATGATGAGTGGTCGGACAGTCCATCCCTGTCGGGCGATGAAGAGCCGAGCGATGAGCTGGACAGTTTCGGGAGTGGTGGAGCAGCCGTTGACGTAACGGCCTCTGTCGTCTTCCTCACTGTATTGCGCTTCGGCCAGTCCCGTCGACACTCATCCTCTCTGTCATCGAGTTCATGGGGAGAAGGAAGCCTCAGCGGTCGAATGCCGGGCAGCCGTTGGTCGAGCGCCCACTACTCGGCCCTCATCGGAACAGTCCTGGTCACGGAGGGCCTCGACTGTGCTAACGATATTGCCGAGGTAGGTCCTCTTGCCCGAGTGAACGCTCACGTTCCCTTCCTTCAGATTCTGCACGCCCTCCAAGACCGGGCGATCGTTGCGGAACAGGTGACGCGGCGACGCCTTCAGCATCATCACAGTTCACTTTCAGTTGTCATCGTCGAGCGATGACGGCCGAACTTCGGATGGCTCGAGCGACTCTAGCTTCTTCCAGGAATTTGAGGAGGGCGCCGCCGCCGGCCTCCTGTCAATAGCCGAGGAGGACGAGGAGCTCAGCTTCGTGCCGGACGAATCTGGCTCGGTCGGTGGGAGTCCTCTCGTCACCGACCGACCAAGCTCGGCTTTCCTGGATGATGCTGCTGGTACGGGCGGTTGGTCCGAGTCCAGTAGCAGTATCTTTGGTTGACTCATGCTGATAGCATGTTGTTATACTTGTTTGTCCCCGTGTCCGTGAACCCGAAGTGCTTGCGTTGGCAACAGTACTACTGATAACACGACACAGGAAAGTGAAACACGGGGGGTATTTGAAAGGATGGCTTCTTGTGTAGCGGCGGTGAGTTTATAAATAGTATTCGATGACGGTGAGCTCAATCGTGGCCAGTTTTCTCGGCTTCTTTAATCTGTTTGAAAATCTTATCAATTCGAGCGCTGAGGTTCTCCGCTTGTCGGACGAGATCCTTCCGCGCCGCCTTCGCGGGCTCTTTCCCTGACATGCAAAAATGAGTCGACAGATGACCCCGAGGGAACGTACCAGAATGAAGGTCGACGGTCTGGACGGAATCAATACCGTTGAACTGCAGTTTGTCCAGCCTAAACGCATCAGCATCAACTCCTCAACCAACACTCACTGACCCCTTACCGTGCTTCGATCTGAGCTAGGTCGTCTTTGGCCTTGCCGATGGACATCTCGCCCGATATCAAATCCTGCTCGGTTTCTGATACCTACGGACAGCCTCACTGGTGATCGACCGATGGGATGATCGACTCACCTCCCTTTCCACGTCGTGGAGGGCGGCCTCGAGCTGGTCCAAATGACCGAGGGTCTTCGCACTCAAAATCGAGAAGGACTTCATGAACTTGGCGGCGGGGTCGTCATCCGAGACCTCTGCAGTCTGAAAGATGCGGCAACGGTACAGACCTGTCCTGTCAAGTTGCAGGCACTCACCACGTCCACCGGCTTTCCTTCCTCCGTCCGCTGCAGTGGAGGCTCGGAGTTGTCACGAGGGCTCAACGACGGCACTGCCTCGTCTGAGTCGGTGCTGGCAGGATGAGCGGGGGCGGGGGCGGCAGTGGTAGGGGTCGGATGATGACGAGGATGATGACGATGATGCCGTTTGTTGTGGGTTCGGGGATCCTGATGATGTTCACCACCTGCGTAGTGGTAGTACGCCGATCGATCCTCAATTGACATGATGATTAATATTAAACTGAGTAGTACGCAAGGCTAACGAGCCCCTCCTCCAACTCGAAACTCAACAGCTACAACGCCTAAGACTGATTCATCATCCTTACAGTAATGAATGATATTCACCTCTGAATGCTGATCCTTGATATGATAGGGAACAACAGCAACATAAACTGATAATCACATTCCTCGATACAACAATCGATCATCATAGTTACTGGTTTTAACAATATCTTCGACCACCGTCAACTTGAGCACTAATCGACCAAAGATACCATCAAACCACTAAGTGGTCATATCTTTCAAGGGCATAATAACATCCCCTTGAATACAGTAGTGAGTCACAGTTACGGTGACTCTACTGGTTTTCGAGACGCTTCCTCGCACTGACAACATCACCAAGAACGCCTTCTTTCTTGTAGTTCTCCACCTGCTTGGTGGTGGGGTGCCTCAACTCGGGATGAGCCTGCTCCTTTCGAGGGCTAGGAGGGTCTCTCCTAGGGGCCTTGTCGAGCTTCTGTTGAATGGGACGGCTGAAGTAAGCGGTATCCATATTAACGATTTACTTATACAATTGTAACAACAACTGACGAGACACGATTTGCACGCATGCACAAGATCAACTCACAGCACATGATGAACAGGACAGTCTTTACTAGCTTCGGCACAGCTGTACGAAATAAGGACCGCCAAGCTAGATGGGAAATCTTTTCTAGCTCCCCGACACACAAGAGTCTCGACCACTCGTCGAACAGAAGAAGCCACTCCGAGAGGACGCAACAGGCAAGAGGGAATAAGGAAACCACCATCCACCGGCGATGCACTCGAGTGGTGCATCATTACCACCACCAGTCAATAGTCGTATTAGTATTTCGGGCGCACTCTCGTCTACGCCTCCTCACCCATACCGGAGAACCCCTTGTCAGCAGCGTATCTAAGACACGCAGAATAGCCCCGAGCCTTCAGCGGCCGCGTCGTGCTACTTGTAATGAAGTTCAATAACATCCTGTCTGTCCTCTATGATGGTCCACCTGCAACAGCAAGGAATGACCAACAGTTGCTTCTCCCCAGCTTCCACTATTACCCATCCTTGTGGACGTGATAGACCCTAACATGGCCACCAGAGGCAGCATCCTTATTAGTGGCGTGATAGATGGCCCGCTTTCCCAGAGCAACAGCCTCGTCAAGGGTAAGGTCATGCCTGTAGCCAGCATCGAGGATCTGTAGGACATCCACGGTTGTCACTAGAAAGCATAGCGATGGCAACTTACACCGTAGGCATAGGTCGATCCAGAACCCACAGAGAACATGTTGTTCTTGATCCTAGTGCCCTGGTCGTCTACCATGTACCTGCCAAAAAGAATCCACCACTACTGCTACCCAGGGTGGGCCTACAGAGCCGGGCCAGTATTAGCATCATAACCAGCGATCATCGTGCCGCAGGAAAGACCGTACCTTAGACAACGTTAGAACAAGGGAATTCGGAGTGCCGGCTATTACCCCTTGTAAGAGTACATAATGTTAGCTAGCATCTTAGAGGCAGCAGCGGTAGTGATGCGCTGCTTGTTGCGCAGCTCGTACAACCTGAAAGACACTCGTCAATGCGGCGAGTAACCAGCTGCCACTAGTACTTGCAAAGTCTGCCGAGATGCCTCTCCCAGAACTGGCAGTCCGCAGCACCACCGGCCATGGTCCCTAAGAGGCGCACAATAAGAAAGAGGGAACGAGGGAGGAGGGAGAGAGTTGCCCGCAACAGCAGGGTATTACCAATGAGCCTGTCAGTGATGTGAAGGACCTTACGAACCGTCTGGCTGGACACGTAGCTGCCCATGGAAGCTCGGGAATCGACAGCCACGAGGACACCACCGTCAAAGACGAATGCAAGGGTGGTGGTACCTAGCCGAATGCCCTTCCACTTGCCAGCTGCGACGAGGCCTACCCTTATTGAAGTTCATAAGGCGTCCCGAGCGAGCCTTCATGTCTGTGCAGAATCTCTGGGGCTGTGCGACCGGTGCCAAAGCGAACCTCGAGGGAATCACAGTAGGAAGGGTTCGTGACGAGATGCCGTTGGGTCCCAAGGTTGCAAGCGAGAGTACCTATCCATCTCGGTCAGTCCACAGGTCTGCTGGTCCTCTTCCTCGAGGTCCGCGCCCCTTCGACCGGGGAGGGCGAATGTTGTTGGAGCAATTACAGACATACTTTGCAAAAAACAACTAACCCGACGGCTTTCTCTGGCAACAACAATAACAACACTGGTTGCTCATATGCCGATGCCCTCCGCAGCACACGGCCGTTTTGGCGCCAGCAAAATCCATCCGACCGCGCCCGCCAAGCAAGAAGAAGAAGAGAACCAATCCACGATAAAATTAGTCAGAAAAATTATGAATATCCAGTCGGCCGTCGGAGGCTCCCGATGTCATTATCCCAGAGACAGGCAGCAGGAGAATCTTCAGTGGTAGGGTCTCCAACTGGAACCTCATGAGAGTAGCGATGAAGGAGAGGATGCCACAGTGAGAGTGAAGAGCGGTAGAGCTACATGGGATATTCATAAGGGAGGGGGCCAGTGGACAAATTCAACTTCAACCATCACAAGCGTGGAAGGATGTCGCGCGCCACAAAATTACGCGCTAGCCCCGAATGCGAAAAGAATCGGCTCGCCTAGAACGTTTTTAAGGCAGCTCCGATACATAACTCCACAGGGCCTTATAGTATACGCGTGGGGTGAAGGGAAAAATGAATAACCCGTGAAAACCCAAAATCCAGATCATAACGGTGAAAGAGGCTACCCGATAACCTTGAACCTGGCAGGACTAGCAGGAACCCTATGGTAGTTCTACTAGGCCGAGCTGTTGTTGAGGGGAACCACAAGCCCGCTAGAGCAAGAGATGTGTCTTTTTTTCCAAAAGGTCATTTGCGCCCGTCATAAGTACTGCGTCAGGAGCCATACGCTGGTTGCAATGGTGCTGTCAGAAAACGACCGGAAGGTGCCGTTACCAATCCTCACGACTATTCGTTACAACACTCAAGGGGGCAGCTCGTCGTGACTCACGACGACCTCCCCTTTCCCTGAAAAGACATTCATGAACGCCGTTCCAGTCGAGTTTTTCACATGCTTCGTTTTCGTATCGTGACCATAACATGTGGGACATCGTCATTATCCTCTACACCCAGGAATCCATACCACTCCTTCGCCAACTCCTCATCCCAGGCCTCCAACACTTCCGCGTTAACAGAGTCCGCCACCTTCTCGAGTAGCATAGTAGTGACATCGCGGACCTCAGGGCCAGCAGACGTGTAGTTGCGCCAGACTAGCAGATGACCATCCGGGCTCACGTCAAAGTTCCACTGATGGAGGCCCTTGCCGTACTCTCGCTCAGCCTCGTTACGATGACACACCAGAAGGACTGCTCCGTGTGGTTTGACAGTCTCCAGCATACCAAAAATGGCCTTGACGGGGTCGATGGTGTGGTCCAAAGCATTGATGGAAACGGCTAAGTCGAACGAGCTCCCTGTGGGGAAGTACCGCGGCAGGTCCTCCACGTCTCCCATAACCGGATAGACGATAGGGTCCACACCAACTTGATGCAGCAGTGCTTTGTACAGGGGCGCCAGGGGGTCCACTGCCACTAGCTCAACTGGATGCTCATCCCATGCGGTGCCTATCAAACTCAGAGGGCCCGAGCCGACATCCAGGACTCTGATAGCGGAACCCTTGGGGACATCAGGATTGACGAGACGACGCAAGCCTGCTTGCAACGGCCTTCCCCTGCTGAGGGGGTGAGTGTAGCCTTCGTCGTACAGTCTGTAACGCCAGTAGACCTCTTCGGCGCTCATGCGGCTTCGCCAAAGCAAGTCTCTGGGCTGGGGCGGAGGCATACGGCACTCGTGTGGTGGTAGCAATCTGTGGATGTTGTGAAAGATGTCCTCAAACGCGGACTCTTGGTACTCAACAAGACCCTTCAAATGCCTGAACTTGTCCAACAGGATGACGGGTGATTCCACGTAAGCGTAGAAGAGTCTCCACAGGAACCCCGCCGAGGTGTGATGGATCAACCATAGCCCCTCAGCGAAGCTCTGCGTGAATATGCTTTGCACCAGAAGCTGGGACCGGCCCACCAGGCTCGCAGCAATGCCGAGTGTCTCTCCATCAACCTCGGTGAGAGTGTAGGCCAGGCCAAGATACATACTCGCAGCCGAAGCGGAAGCCAGACAGGTGTCTCCGCACCCGTACTCGCAGGAGGCCGTGTAGACCAACGCCAACATCCGGTAGGCGAGAGTGACGTCAGCGGGCTGTGAAGAGGGTGGACGGCCTCTGCTGAGGCTGCGGAGCCCTCTTATGATCGAGCGGCCTAGGAGGCCGTGGAGCTGGTCACTGTACTTGAAGGGCCACAGTGGGATATCATCAACGCCCTTTGAGTAGACGTAGTCAGAACGAGTACTGAAAGGCAGGGGCGTCGAGCATGCTAAGGAGGACCACGGACGACAGGGAACTCACTAAAGATGCCACCCTAGGGAGTAGAGGATTGGAAAGATGACCCTTAAAGTCGATCCAGCCATAGCATGCCAGTTGGAAGCCACGATCCACAACCAAGTGTCCGTGAGAAGTTGGTCATCATCGACAAGCTTGCCTGGCTCCATGACGATGCTGAGGAGGACACCAAGCCGACCAATGGCATAGATCGTCTCGCAGAGGACGGCATCCCGACCGGCCAAGCCAGTGGGAGATATCACACTCCTGAAGAAGGATAGGAAGCACTTGAATCGGGCCGAGCCAACACGCCGCAACGCAATCGATGAGGGGTGTTCTAGGTCCGACGACGCCCGCGTGACTTGACCGTACGCTCTTGTAAGGCTCACGGTAGGGCCTTCCGATACATTCCAGGGAGCATTAGGCGAGAGATCGGCGAGGGGCTGCGAGAGTGGTGTTACTTCCGAAGCCTGGCCGTCGAAAACCCGACTCACGCAGTGACGTTGAAGAAGATCTCTGCCTCGGCCTGAGCCGTCCGCAGCCTCCAATCGGAGCAGCCAGCCAAGCCCCCATTGGAATTGGTAACATTGAGTAAGCATGTTGTCACCTTCGGAACCAAGAGCCTCTCTATGCTATCCAACGTACGGCCGAGCTCTCTGCTGAGATTTTCATGCGTGACAGCTAGTATATCGCGGCTGAGCACTGTTGGCAAGAACAGCAGGAGAAATGCGGTTCGGGTGTGATGCATGGATGGGGTGAAGATAAACTCGGAAGCGGCAGGCGTTTGGTTCTCTCGTTTTCACTAGGAATGACGTCCGCTCGTAAGCACTCCTAACAAGCTGAGTGAAACCCCAACAAGGCTCCCAAGTTGGGAGGAGTCTCGTCATGGTTTCATTCAGTTGTGCTGACTTCACCCTCCAATGCGGCCCCCGTCAGAAGAGAGGGCAGGGCATAGAAAGACTCTTGCCTGAGCCGCACAACCAAGACAGTGGTAGCTTATCCCTCACTAAGATTCCAACTCGGATGACCGAGGAACTCCCCGATCGCGTCCGCGTGGCAACAGGAAGACGGAATAGTTGCAGGCCCGCCGCGAAGGAGGTTTAACCGTTCCATCTCGCACTAGCACAACACCCGTCCGAAGCTGCTTCGGCGAAGCATAATAAAAACACGCGGAGCATGCCACAGAGCCAAGACCAGACGCTTGAGCCAAGATACAGGATTCTTCCCGTGAAACTGTCAAGTTGAGGAGGCCTTGTGGTACAGTTAGCCTGCCCGTGGCGTGTTTTCAGTTCGAACTGTTGCATCACCCCAGTACCGCATCTTCGCGAGTTCACTGCAGATTCTTCGAGCGATCATCGCTCAGCGATGGTGATCAAGGGTCAATTCGGTCCGAGGATGAGACCGAACTGAACCCTGAGTACAATTAGACTGTAATCCTGGAGAAGTATCTCGACGAGTCTCTCGAAAATTCCCAGGCCAAACAAGCCACATCAGCGATGTGATTTCGGCACCTTGGGAATCTGGAGTCCACATATACAGTGCTCAATGAGCACTGCTCATACCACTATTTCTGCGGCGCGCATTTTCGCTGTTCGACTCGGCTCGCGCGCTCGGTTTCCTGCGGAGACGGATGGGAGTCGCTCGAAGACGGGCCGTTCCTGGAACATTTCCGATCCACGAAATGACGAAGGTGGGGTTACTTGAAGGGCGGAAGAGAATAATAGTTGTCCTCTGCCGCTAAACGCCCTTACTTCTCATTCCTCTGAAGTTGACCTGCAACTCTTCATCGTGGCTTCTCCTGAGCCCGCACGCCTCAGCGATATCTATACACTTCATGGCGGCCTAAGGCCGCCGGCCTTGTTTCGTGACTTGAGGGGCAGAGCGTGTAACTTCCACTCAGTGACATTTCTACTGAAACATGTTGCTACCACTACTTCTTCTGCTCTCAACTGAGTTGGTTGGTGTCGTCATGGCAGCTACTCCCGATACTAGAATTGACTTGACCCCTGGTGTGTATGTTGGTTATGCTAATCCCGCCACGGAGATCTGCTGGCCAGATATGGCCAGAGTCGTTTTACTGGTCGGACATCCCCCTGGAACTGCCGCACTCGGCTACACCAACAAGAGCGACGTGGACCTTTTGATTGCCTCTGGTTCTGTTGGAGTCTTCAGTGACAGCGTTTTCCCGAGGTCTGCGCATCCTGGTGAATGCTTCTATATTAACGCGTATCACTATTATTCACTTAGAACTCTCCTGCAGATGACCGGTCCTAAGCCAACACATGTGCCTATCTGTCTTGGTAGAAGCCACCTAGTGCTCTTCAACGACGCCCGACGCGAACCGGTCGGGAAGAAATTCACCCGCCTCAGTTGTGCGATCTCGCTCACTAAGAACACCTACATTGATGTGGCGACCCCATCAGCGGTCACACAAGATGAGGCAAACGCTGAGGAAGTGGGCAGGAAGTATGTGACACCGGTGGCGTTCTCAAAGTTGGGCAGGACAGAGAACGGGACAGTTGTTGTGCATGGTAACTGGGATGACGAGCGGGCCAACGCAGGAGTGGTGGCAATGAACTTCCAGCATGCAAGCAACTTTGCTTTTACTCGTTTCCCCGAGGTTCGTATACATCGACTCGCCAACGGCGACTCATCAACGCGTTTTGGAGGACACTTTGGTGAGCGGCCATGGTGTTATGGCGTCGACGAGAGGGGGCTTACCAGGGATGCAACTCCCGATCTAGCAACGGCTGAAGGAATGATGAACATATATCCACTCCGGCTCGATAATATCCGTCTTTGCATTGAAGGCAGCCACTGGACGTTACACCTCGGGGAGGATACTGATGACGGTGTCGGGAAGAAGGTTGTGATACCGCTTACCGACAGTAACCCTTTCGAGAGCCTCTCACTCGACAATTGATGTTACTCATCTCGGAACACAGTCGACCTCACTGGTTGTTTGAATGGTCCGTTGATGTCTATTAATAGCATTTGCTGTGTTGTTATCATGGATTGTTGTGTTGGTCCAGTTCGCAAACCAAATCCCGAGTTGATGATACGATTTAATCACCGCATTGAACGCGGCATCTGTTGCCTTCACATCGCCGTATCCAGGGATGGTCGGACCACCATGGTCCTACCATCATGGTAGTAGGTGGGTAAAAACCGAGTCCTTCTACGTCGTTGCCTACGACGCGTATAAGGGCAGCCCTTTAAGGGCTCAGCTCGGTAAACGAGCCGTGACCTTACGAGTTAGATAGTTCACCTCGTGGGTGGGACCTGCCCCCTTAAATCCCGTTACACGTGTGCTTCAGAGAATAGTTAGGGATTTCAAGTGCATTTCCTCAAGAAAGTCTAAGGGACTTGGGTGAAAACCTTAAGGGATCGGTTTAGTAGGTATCATTATCATACCTAAGCTTCGTGCATGCCCTAAGAAATGGGCATCTTTGGTCCGCACGTAGAGCATTTAGGGGTCATCAATATGCCTCTATAGCATTTCAGGAGCGCTTCAGAGAACTGGACTGAGCGAGCCTGGATGCGCTCTCGAGGATCAGGACAGGCAGTCTATTGAACATTCGGTTAGATTTTGTGGAAGAACTTCCGCTTTCGCGCGCACCGTGCGGCACGCTGTTTCTGCGCAAATCACTTCGGGGAACTTTCGCCGCCTACTCTCCGCGCGCCACTTTTTTCTTGTCCGGCCACTTTTTTCTCCGCGCGCCACCTCTACTTTCCCTTTCGCTACGGCTTCTCTCCGCTCCCGTCCCCGCCTCACGAGAACCCTCGCGTTCCAGGTGCGAAATCGTGTACGAAGATTAGATTTTTCATTTTTGCGACGCTAGGAGGCTCTATGGTTTGCCCGGCAAACCAAAGATGAACCATAGCAAACCATGGGCGAACTTTGCGCATACGTTTTTGCGATTTACTCACCAATACTTGAGCGGCCTCCCTTCCCCCGCCCCGGTCCACGAGCATTGTCCGCAAAGGGGTCATGGAGACCTTCGATAAAGACACCTGTAATAAAAGGGCTCAAACCTGAGCGCGAACAACTGGGTAACCATTCGACGATCTCGGCAAAATCGGATAAAATGTTGAACATACCCATTTTTATTGTCGTAGCTGTTATGGAAAGATGCTGAAGTGCCGTAGCACCCGAATTTACCCAAACCCGGATTTAACCAACCCGAAAGCGCGCGCCCAAATAATCGATAAAAATGTGCGATTTAATGCGTATTCGGATTCTTTTCCTCCGGCCAGCCACTTGCCCGATATTATCCAATTTTTAACCAAAAAAATATCCTCTGTGTCCCTGGCGACACCAAGCTAACTCTATCTGACACATTTCAGAGTGAGTTCTGCTGAATTGGTTAGACCCTTCGAGTTGCTAGAGGTAGACCGTGGGTTCAATTCTACGTAGGTATAAAATATCTGAACCGTACAAATTGTACCCTCCCGCTCGGATCTGCGGTGACCACTGCTCGCAGCTAGCCATTTGTGCAAGAGTTACGGCGTAGCGGATAAGACTGAAACGATCACCATGCTTAGACCGTGAGTTCAGTTCTTCGGGAAATGAAATTCACAGACATATCTTTCTCCATTGGCGGCTTTTATGGTCAAATTCGTTAGACCAGTGGGTTTGGTGTGGTGGTTATGACTCGTGAATCCGCTTTAACGGGCACCCGGTTCGAATCTTCGCATGGCAAACTTCTAACGGAATCGGAATTTTTGGACGTAACTATTTGAAGGAGTCTCCTTCGGCAAGCCGACTGAACATCAATGGCGTTCCGAGCAGCAGTGCGATGAGCAGACAAGTCAAGTACAAAGTCTCTAACAACAGAGTCCTTAGGCTACAAAACCGTCAGGTACTCCATGTATGGAGTTCTATGTCCACTTCACAACGTTAGCACTTGGACGGAATCCCACTTTTATCCGGTCGATGCCCTTCGTTCGCCCGAAGTTCGTTTCTGTGTGTGCGCCAGAGGAAAAAAAGATAGATCGGAGCACACGAACAATAACCCTTCAGAGGCAAGGGTTGGCCCTACCAAGGTCCGAACCTGCGACCTACGGATGAGCAACTGTGGATCGTAACGTCCACACCATAGCCTCTCAAGAAAAACGCTTGGCATTTACAGCCGGACGATGAAAATATATAGCAAATTGGATAAAACAGCGATTGGGTAAATAAATGCCCAACGATTAATTTATCGATTACATTGGCGCGCTCTTTCGGGTTGGTTAAATCCGGGTTTGGGTAAAGTCGGGTGTAGCCCTGAAGTGCGCAAGATCTGATGATAGCTGCTGTCTTCCTATCGATCGCACGATCTGTTTACCCCGCCCTTAAGGGGAATGAGTGTCTGTGAACGTATCCGCGGCCGTTTACTCTCACCATTGCTCACCGTTACTACTGTAGGGGTTCTTGTTATGGTCTCAATAGTATCGTGGTATGAGTAACCACCCCAGTTCGTCAGTATCGTCACAGAGCGGGAGTTCCGAGTTATCTAGTCTCGAGGGGCCACCAAACCACGGGTTCGATCAGTCCGACGAATTATTACATCATCTGGCGATCTCGGTGGGACTTGAGATCGGTACGGCCCTTGGTGGTTCAAGGTTGACGACGGCCACACTCAACGCCCTGGTCTCCCAGTTCGTATCGGCCTTGGTGGACGGTGGAAAAGCGGCGATCCCACCCCCACCCATTCACACACTGTTCGCCCGCGCGGGGAGGGGCCCGTGCGGGCGCGCGCTTTTCGGGTGATCCTCACCGCTTGATCCTACTACCGGACTGCAGCAACGAAGGGTCTTTTTCGCTGTTTACCATTCAATTTTCCTCAAACTGTGCACGATTACACATACCCCAAAAAAAATCACATTCGACTTGTCCCGGTGTCAATCTATAGCCTAGTTAGCTCAAAATAAGTGTGTAAAGTTACGTCACTACGGGACAATCGCTTCGCTCGCGTCACGCCGCATGTTTTGCACTTTTCGCTCTTTGCATCGACGTCACGCGCGTATATCTCCACAAGGCGGGGCCCTGGTGGCGTGAAAGTTCGTAAACAAACTTCTAGCAACCTGTTCAACGTACTGGCCGACTATCCGCTTCGTATGGCGCCAACTGCGCTGCACACACCGTGCGGGAGCTTGCGTACGTCGTTCGTGGACTACCACGGCTCCCATATGCGCCATGCTCCCCCCCAACACTTCTTTCGTCCATGAGCATCTGCTTTGTCCACTCTTCCCTCGCATATATGCCCCTACAGAGCTGTACACCGTCCAGCCTGCTCGGCGGGCGCGCGCTAAATGCACCGCACAACATGGCCGCACGACAGGGACAGCCGCGCGCGACGTACAACTGCGCAGCTTCGTTAGCGCACGCCCACCATCCTACGAACCTCAAACTTTGCCTTCTGCGGTCCGGGTAAGAGACCACGTGTGGGCGCTTACCCGGACCGCTCTATGCGTATCAAGTTCCCCGCTGTATTTCTGTGTCACTCTGTTTTTTTAGCTCGTTGCTCGTCGATCGCTTCGCTGCAGCCTTGCCCGTTCGCCCTCTTGGGTACAGGACTGCAACGGCCTTCCGGTACAATTTCGGCGGCGACGAGCCTCTCGTGCCGTCTCTCCGAACTCTCCCTGCTATCTCTGCGATAGTTCTTGCCCCTATTTAAGCTTCTAGCGGCCTCTGGACGTTCGGTCTCTAGGTGGACGGGGGTTTAGCGCCATGCTGTATGCCCAGGGAAATGTCGCCGAGCGGGAAGGGCCCCAGCGAGGCGCGCGCTAAATGGTCGGGAGAGTGACCGTCTATATCTAAAGGTTCCAAGCTATACCCAGACACCCTTCTCGACTCCCAGCCGTTAAAATTCGCTGAAACTTTGCAAATCGACTCTACTTAAAATAAAATGGTGTCACTGCTATATCTCGTCTCAAACGAAACGTTTACACCAAAACACTAACCTATTTCCATGGGCCGCGCGCGTGACGTGGCGCAAAAAAGAGACAGAACTACGCTCCGCCTTCAAAATGGCGCACGTTTGACACTTTGCGAATCCTCGCTGTAGAGTACTCAGATGCAACGGGTTTCGCTTGGATCTTCGCCACAAGACTCCACAGTGCCTACAGAGCCATAGCCTAGCCGCTCGAATGCTCGAGGTTCCTGGCTCCGCCGCAGGAGGCAAAATTGGGGATTACGGGCGCGCGCTAACATACGCGAGAAAGGGCACGCCACAGCCGCGTCCGTGCGGTTATACGCCATGAGCGAGTTAGCACTGCTCTTCTCTAGCCGGTGGGTTGTTCGGCGTATAAATTATATCCTGATATTCATCATTATGCCCTCGCGGGCCACAATCGGTTTCTTGTTGCGTACTTTGCCTCGCAACACCGCCAAACCTGTCAGGGCGCGCGCTCCATGCCACTGCGCATCGTCAACCGCGCACGCCCGCCGGCGAGTATTACACAGTTAACGTAACCTTGCGATCCGGGCAGGGTCCCCACTTGTGGGGGAGCCCGGATCGCCATACCACTGACACCTGCGTTTCACTATCCCATCGTAGATTGCGCCAGTCACATCTGTCGGCCCTACACTCGATGTATTGCCGCTCGTACGTTCGGAGCGTACCGAGCTGCAGACCGTCGACGCTGAGCAATACTGCTCGACTGCCCTGTCGGTGTGACTCTCACGAGCAGCGCGCTCCTGCTCCACGTTTTTCTCTCATTTTTCCGCTCGCGGCCTTAGGACGTCTTTCTCTAGGTGGACGGTGGAAAAGCGTCGATCCCACCCCCACCCATTCACACACTTTTCGCCCGCGCGGGGAGGGGCCCGTGCGGGCGCGCGCTTTTCGGGTGATCCTCACCGCTTGATCCTACTACCGGACTGCATCAACGAAGGGTCTTTTTCGCTGTTTACCATTCAATTTTCCTCAAACTTTGCACGATTACACATACCCAAAAAATAATCACATTCGACTTGTCCCGGTGTCAATCTATAGCCTAGTTAGCTCAAAATAAGTGTGTAAAGTTACGTCACTACGGGACAATCGCTCCGCTCACGTCACGCCGCATGTTTTGCACTTTTCGCTCTTTGCATCGACGTCACGCGCGTATATCTCTACCAGGCGGGGCCCTGGTGGCGTGAAACTTTGTAAACAATCTTGTAGCACCCTGTTCAACGTACGGGCCGATTATCCGCTTCGTATGGCGCCAACTGCGCTCCACACACCGTGCGGGAGCTTGCGTACGTCGTTCGTGGACTACCACGGCTCCCATATGCTCTATGCTCCCCCGAACACTTCTTTCGTCCATGAGCATCTGCTTTTTTCCACTCTTCCCTCGCATATATGCCTCTACAGAGCAGTACACCGTCCAGCTCGCTCGGCGGGCGCGCGCTAAATGCACCGCACATCATGGCCGCACGACAGGGACAGCCGCGCGCGACGTAGAACTGCGCAGCTTCGTTAGCGCACGCCCACCATCTTCCGAACCTCAAACATTACCTTCTGCGGTCCGGGTAAGAGACCACGTGTGGGCGCTTACCCGGACCGCTCTATGCGTATCAAGTTCCCCGCTGTATTTCTGTGTCACTCTGTTTTTTTAGCTCGTTGCTCGTCGATCGCTTCGCTGCAGCCTTGCCCGTTCGCCCTCTTGGGTACAGGACTGCAACGGCCTTCCGGTACAATTTCGGCGGCGACGAGCCTCTCGTGCCGTCTCTCCGAACTCTCCCTGCTATCTCTGCGATAGTTCTTGCCCCTATTTAAGCTTCTAGCGGCCTCTGGACGTTCGGTCTCTAGGTGGACGGGGGTTTAGCGCCATGCTGTATGCCCAGGGAAATGTCGCCGAGCGGGAAGGGCCCCAGCGAGGCGCGCGCTAAATGGTCGGGAGAGTGACCGTCTATATCTAAAGGTTCCAAGCTATACCCAGACACCCATCTCGACTCCCAGCCGTTAAAATTCGCTGAAACTTTGCAAATCGACTCTACGTATACTAAAATGGTGTCACTGCTATATCTCGTCTCAAACGAAACGTTTACACTTAAACACTAACTTATTTTCATGGGCCGCGCGCGTGACGTGGCGCAAAAAAAGAGACAGAACTACGCTCCGCCTTCAAAATGGCGCACGTTTGACACTTTGCGAATCTTCGGTCTAGAGTACTCAAGTTGCACGGGATTCGCTTGGGCCTTCGCCACAATACTTCACAGTGTCTACAGACCCATATCCTATCCGCTCGAACGCTCAAGGCTGCTGGCTCTGCCGCAGGAGGGAAAATTAGGGGTTATGGGCGCGCGCTAACATACGCGAGAAAGGGCACGCCACAGCGGCGTCCGTGCGGTTATACGTTATGAGCGAGTTACCACCGGTCCTCTGCAGGCGGTGGGCTGTTCGGCGTATAAATATTATCCTGCTATTCATCATAAATGCCTCGCGGGCCACAAGCGGTTTCCTGTTGCGTACTTTGGCTCGCAAGTCCACCAAACCTGCCAGGGCGCGCGCTCCATGCTACTGCGCATCGTCAACCGCGCACGCCCGCCGTCGGCTGTTACACGGTTAACGTAACCTTGCGATCCGGGCAGGGTCCCCACTTGTGGGGGAGCCCGGATCGCCATATCACTCACACCTGCGTTTCACTATCCCATCGTAGATCGCGCCAGTCGCATCTTTCGGCCCTACACTCGATGTGTTGCCGCTCGTACGTTTCAAGCGTACCGACCTGCAGACGTCGAGGCTGTGAACACTACTCGACTGCCCTACCGGCGTGACTCTCACGAGCAGCGCCCTCCTGCAACACGTTTTGCTCTCATTTTTCCGCTCGCGGCCTTAGGACGGCTTTCTCTAGGTGGACGGTGGAAAAGCGGCGATCCCACCCCCACCCATTCACACACTGTTCGCCCGCGCGGGGAGGGGCCCGTGCGGGCGCGCGCTTTTCGGGTGATCCTCACCGCTTGATCCTACTACCGGACTGCAGCAACGAAGGGTCTTTTTCGCTGTTTACCATTCAATTTTCCTCAAACTGTGCACGATTACACATACCCCAAAAAAAATCACATTCGACTTGTCCCGGTGTCAATCTATAGCCTAGTTAGCTCAAAATAAGTGTGTAAAGTTACGTCACTACGGGACAATCGCTTCGCTCGCGTCACGCCGCATGTTTTGCACTTTTCGCTCTTTGCATCGACGTCACGCGCGTATATCTCCACAAGGCGGGGCCCTGGTGGCGTGAAAGTTCGTAAACAAACTTCTAGCAACCTGTTCAACGTACTGGCCGACTATCCGCTTCGTATGGCGCCAACTGCGCTGCACACACCGTGCGGGAGCTTGCGTACGTCGTTCGTGGACTACCACGGCTCCCATATGCGCCATGCTCCCCCCCAACACTTCTTTCGTCCATGAGCATCTGCTTTGTCCACTCTTCCCTCGCATATATGCCCCTACAGAGCTGTACACCGTCCAGCCTGCTCGGCGGGCGCGCGCTAAATGCACCGCACAACATGGCCGCACGACAGGGACAGCCGCGCGCGACGTACAACTGCGCAGCTTCGTTAGCGCACGCCCACCATCCTACGAACCTCAAACTTTGCCTTCTGCGGTCCGGGTAAGAGACCACGTGTGGGCGCTTACCCGGACCGCTCTATGCGTATCAAGTTCCCCGCTGTATTTCTGTGTCACTCTGGTTCTTTACCTCGGTTGCTCGTCGATCGCTTCGCTGCAGCCCTGCCCGTTCGCCCTCTTGGGTACAGGACTGCAACGGCCTTCCGGTACAATTTCGGCGGCGACGAGCCTCCCGTGCCGTCTCTCCGAACTCTCCCTGCTACCTCTGCGATAGTTCTTGCCCCTATTTAAGCTTCTAGCGGCCTCTGGACGTTCGGTCTCTAGGTGAACGGAGGGCGAGTTCCATGCGGGGTACCTCACAAATGTTAGCCCGAGCGGGAAGGGCCCCGCGAGGGCCTAGGGCGAGCGCGGGTGGTCTCTGCCACCGGAAACAACCATATTACATCTGCATCGACTCAGAGCGATTTTCGAAATTCAGCCTATGAAATTTTCTCAAACTTTGCACGAGTACTCCTATCATGCACACGAGTTATCCTGCATAGGCTCATGTCAAACGAAAACATCCACGCCACAAACCAACCATTTCTCATGTAAAATTCAGGTGACGTGGCGCACAAAAGGGACAGAACTACGCTCCGCCGCCGAAATGGTGCACGTTTCACCATTTTCGCTCGCACGCCGTGCAGGCCTCAAATGGGGCGTATTCCGTACGAAAATTGGCAAGAATATCCCAAACGGCGATAAGATCCGCGTCCTACTGTCTGGGAGATTGAATCGTGTTGGATGCGCCTCTACCTGCGAAACTCGTGTTCGGAGGCGCGCGCTAACATAAACAAAGAAGCGCACGCCATGGCAGCCGTGTTGGGCTTCGGTATTCGGTGTTCGGGTTCGGCATAGGGAGGTTATTAGTGGCCTTGTGTAGAGCTCTGATTTGGTGATGCTCCCGCCTTATAGATCACTCCCTGTCATGTACTATCATTACGCCATTGCACCCAAGCAGCAGGGTGCACCAATGTCCTGCCAAATAAAAAAATAATTTTCCGCAAGAAAATTGTGCAAAATACTTGCAAAATGCGCAAAATAGCCGTAAAATACGAAAAATTTTCCTGTCGCCTCTGTCGAGGCGACCGAGGCTATCCGAGTGCTACTAGGGCGATGCAGGTGATCACGGAAGGAGCAGGCAACGCTACGCTTATCGTGGGGCATCACGAGCACGCGTGGCCCGCATAAACAACTTCCGACGCCGCATCGTACTCGTCGAGCAGCGCATGAACTTAGCGCGCGCCCGTCTGATCGATGGCAATTTGCATCGAGTCGCATCGCAAGGCCTGCCGCGAGGAAAACAAGTGTACAGCGCTATTACCATCGTTGATATAACTGCCAATGACGCAAACGGGCGAAGGTGATGACTCTTAGGTACCCGGTCCACTTGTGTACGCTCGAGGCTCAAATTTTGGGCATTTTTTGGCATTTTTCGCATTTTTCCTATTTTTCGCCTATTATTTTTCTTGCCGCAAATTGCGGCAAAATTGCAGATGGACAATGTCCAAATTTGGACAGTGGTTCACCCTGCCAAGCAGTGCTTGGGCCAACAGTTCCTGGTCGAGTTATGAGGTACCGCGGCGGTACTACCGCCTCGCATGTTTTCGCCTATCGGTTTGGTCGGCAAGACGGGCATGACATGTCTGCTACTACGAACGAAGCCTAGCGATTGAGTTTCCTCCTCCTTGCAACCCGCCGAGTCAACGCTCAACCACACAGGCACAACGTCACTGCTGCGGCCAGGGCAGCGTCCTCCATCGGAGAGCTGCCCGGGCCGCACAAGCCTCCCACATCTTCATCACTTCTTCATTGCCCTCTCTCCTTGTATCTCTGCGTGTCTCCCTCGCATATTTCCCAGAAAACCACGACCCAGCGGCATGTCCTACTGCCGTGTGGACTGCTCACTGTATGAGACTGAGCGTATCGCCGGTTTAAACGATCTTCACTGCAGCCCAATACCCCCGGACCTTATGTTACACGTCTAGCAGCTCAGCTGCGAGTGTTGCTAGATGGTAGAGGCCCCTTATCCCTCCCCCGAGTGGTTTCGGGCTATGGTCGAAGCCGTAATGTCGAGGGCGACTACGGAGATGGCCTTGGACGTGCCGGAGGAAGTAAGGGACGAGGTAGATGCACGGGTGGTTGAGGGGGTCGAAGCGCTCATACAGTATATCCTCGTGGAATTAGAGGAGAAGAGAGAGTCCACGCGTGAGGGACGCCAACAGAAGAATTTGTTAAGGAAGCAGTTGTGGGGAGATTCGTTATCGGTGGTAGCGATAGGTCTTGAGGAGTCATTCTGGGATCGTTATGCTGGGGCGAAAGTCGCGTTGTACCGTTCGAATCGGAGTGAGACGCACGATGGTCAATCCTCGAACGCTGAGGTTCGAGTGCCTTCCCCGAACGCTGAGGTCCGGGGGGCCATGAGGTCTCCTTCGCCGAGAGTTGTCTCGGACGGTGATGGTGAGTCACAGGGAGTAGTCCCTGTTGAGACGGGTCCATCGAATGCGCGAGAGCCTGAGGGCGCCCCAGTGGTGTCGGCTACCCCGAAGCTTGGGTCGGAGAGTGACCCTACAATTAGAACCCCGTGGCTAACTGCTTCACGGGCAGCTACCGTCGCTGGTGGGCATGTCTCCGGGCAGCCAGACTCCGCGAAAGGGGAGCTGCCCAGAGTTGGGCGTGTCTCACCCCAGGCCGAGTCGGCGCCGGAGCAGCCCAAAGATGAGCCAGCTCCAGGATCGGGTCAGGTTTCCAGGAGGGGGCCCTCAGGAGGGGTCGGTGACGCTCTAAGCGAGGCATCTCTGGAGAAGATTCGCAAGGCCGTGAAGGCAGCGAAGGCTCCTCCAGGTGCTCCGATACGTCTCGGAGGCACAGAGATTCTCAGTTCGTTTCGCGTCTTCTACAAGAATCAAGCCCTGATCAACGGCTGGTCTGAGGTGCATGAGTTCTATTGGCTCTCTCTGAACATTGAGACTAAGCTCTGGCTCCAAATCAGTGGAGTCAAATTAAATCTGTTGCCGAACCCCTTGAGTCGCGCCTGTTATGGGCAAGCCGCAGCTTTTATATGGTCCAGTCTGGAACGTCGTTTCGGTGCGGACAAGGAGATCGAGAAGCTGCAGGCAGAGTCCTTGACGCTATCGCAGCGTCCGAGCGAGAAGCTGCTGGCCTACTTAGGTAGAGTCAATGACTACAGGGCAAAATCGCACTATGCTAACCTCACGCGGAAGGATTCTCAGTGGATAGCGGCGGCGAGATCAGGGATCAGGGATCCCTTGATGCGTCGCTTGAGTTACCTTCCGGTGGACCCGAACATCCGAGAGAGTTCGGCTGACGAGATCGCACCCATTGGAGAATGGGAAGCATGGTTGATCTCTATGGAGCAACTGACGATGAATGAGGGGGACGCCATCCAACAAGGAGTATCGCAGGATGAGGCGGTGACTGTCTTCGAGACTCAGGCTGGTCCGCCTGGGGCTCAAGGAGCCGCGAAGGGTGCTGGACGCCGACGAGAACGACGTCCGCCGTTTGCGGGAAAGTGCTATGGATGTCAAGAGTTTGGTCATCGTATAGCAGATTGCCCTCAGCGGAAGAAGAGCGCCGGTGTCAACAAGGAAGAGAAGGCCGGAAGATCGGCGGAAGCAGCGGCAGCTGAGCCAGGTGGACCGGTGGATGACGCTGAGAAGAGCCCTCCAGGTGAGGACAAGACCAAACCTCGGGAGAGCGAGGACTGCACAGTGCAGACGGCGTCGTATGCTGTCGACTGTTATACAGTACCGATAGCGTCATACGCCGTCGACTGTCACCACGCCAAGCAGTCGGCCGGGAACGACTCGGTTCGGTCCTACGCCATCACGGAGGCTGACAGCCCGCCAGTACTCCTTTTAGATTTTGGAGGTCATCGACAGGAAGGCCTAGTCGATACAGGATCGGCGACTTCTTTGGTCGACTTGGACACGGCCAAGCATCTGTGTCAGTTGGGTCATGCGGTCTGGACGCCGACACGTCTCAGAGTGACAGTCAAGTATGCTGATGCACGCGAAGAGGTTGCCCGAGGAGAAGTTATTCTTCGTGCTACGGTTAATGGCAGTGTCTGTTATCTGCCATGTCTCGTCGTCGAGCGGCTTGGCAGGTCTATCATTCTGGGACGGCGCAGCTTGAAACTGCTCGGTACGGAGCTCAAGTTCCGTCAGGACTCTGAGGCGGAGAGATGTTCGCTACGTGAGGCCTTCAAGGCAGCCGGCGAGATGGTGAGTCCGCCAGATGCCGAGGCAAACTGTGGTAGTGTCGACATCGCAGAGGCCGTGGAGTGCTACACCACAAATGGAGAGCTCTTCGTTGATGATCAACGTGAACCGTCACATCCGGAGAAGGGCCAACACATTGGCCGCGATGTGGTGGATCGGAAGCTTCGTCCTATATTGAGCGAAGCTGTCGAGGCTGGAGTTGGAGAGAAGACGCCCGAGGAGTTCATCTCGCAAGCACTGCAGGATATCTCCGAGTTAGGAGAGCTGCCAGTTGCCGAAGGCTATGCCCTACGCTTGAAGAAGCTCGAGTCCGATGACGCCGAGCCAGCTGAGGAAGCTCAGGAGTACCGGTTCCTTGCGAGCTGGCAGGTTAGACAGGCGGGCTCGACAGGCAGTGCGGTATGGAACAGCGCGTCGCTGATCCATCGATTGCAGCAGCAGGAGCGAGAAGAGTTCCAGAAGAACTGTGACTACTATGTTCAACATAGAGAGTACACAGTAGCTCTCATCATCAGCTTTGTAACTTGGATTTTGCATCATGGTAGGCGAAACGGCCAGCCTACAACAGTCGGACGTCAGAATCCGTCACTATAGCGAAATAGAATCTACTACCAGCGAAATTGATTTCCGCATTTCGTCGAAATTGAACTTACTTCGGGTGTGCCGGCGAAATTGATTGTACTATCACGCGCGCTGGCGAAATTGATCGTACTATCGCGCGCGCTGGCGAAATTGATCTTACTAAGGCATATCTTGGCGCGGGTGATCGCTCGCCCTGCGAAATTGATCTTACTGATCGCGAAATAGGCATTTAAAAGGTGTATTTCGAATCTTAGTTTAACATTTTGAATCTTAGTTTATCATTTCGAATCTTAGTTTATCATTTTGAATCTTAGTTTCCCATCAAACGAACCCGGGTCACGACGTCCGTTGTATTCTACGGTTGAGTTCCTACCACTAGACTGATGATGAATTTACAGAGCATTGCAGTGGATTTTCCCTTCATCTTAGTTTCTGTTCGACAACCCTGGAGGGTAGCTTTTCCAAATAACGAATTACAGTAAAGAGTAACCAGCTGACCTGAGCCGACCACCTGTACGGCCAGACGATGATGACTGTGGCCAGAACGCCGGGAGTAGAGCCAGAACAACCAGAGAAGGGGTATTTGACGCGAATATGCCCTCGGTCGCCGGTCGGTGGTCCTTGAGTGGGTTGCGCATCGAGGTTGTTTACCATACCCAGGTGGCAAGGGGTAGTGTATCTAACATCGGGGCGCAATCTCCGTGAGGAACTCATTTCTGCTGCCCTGATGGTGACCGCAGGAGGCCTGCTCAGTTAAAACCTATCCAGGAGCCGATTAAAGTGCTCTGATTTCCGAGTCCAAGTTCTCGGAAAAGCGGCTTTTTCGAGCTCGGATAAAAACTATGAGTTGAAGTGCGTTCTAAAATCCGAGTTTTTTTCCGAGCTCGTGTTACTCGGTTCCTAGTGAGGCGATTTCACGATTGTCGATTAAAGTGCTGAGCTTTCCGTATTCCAAGTTCGAAAAGTTTTCAGGGTCTTTGGACTCCCGGAAATCCGGACCCGAGCTCGGAAACCCCACAAAACCACTCGCCAACAATGAGCACACACTCGTAGAAAACCATCGAGTATTCGCGAAGGAGTCCCGACAGGGAGAAACCTTTCCGAGTTATTCGGGAAACACCTAAATATCGAGTATTTTTCCGAGACCGAGCTCGTGATGCCGTTGA
The DNA here is from genome assembly GCA_013115135.1 of Perkinsus olseni. Classification (NCBI taxonomy): domain Eukaryota; phylum Perkinsozoa; order Perkinsida; family Perkinsidae; genus Perkinsus; species Perkinsus olseni. The sequence goes on from JABANP010000049.1 coordinate 53,863, forward strand.
GCACTTTAATTCTTCTCGGGAAACCCCTCGGGAAATCGACTTTTCCGGGATCACTTTAATCCGACTGAAGAAATAACAGACGCAGTGGGCGTTGTTGTTGCTGTTGTTTTTCTCTGTTGTCGCCTTTCTACAGTTTTCCATGCTTTGGGTTGTACAGTAGTGAATCAAATTCCACTATCACGACCCATCATCATCATCACTAAATCATGTATTGCTCGTTATTAAGGACCATTTCAAAGGAGGCATCATCATCAGAGTTGCAGTTTTTACTCGTGGGGGGAGGGGAGTTCTGCAATTCAAATCGAATGAACTGAGTGGTAGAAATTCACTAGAAAATGAGTCGACTAAAACCTTCCAACCTTCGCCAGCCGAATGGAAATGAGGCAGGCAATGAAAGTGTTTATAAGAACCCCTGAGGAGGGGGCGGCGAAGACGTGAAAGAGTGGTATATCAGCGTATAGCTCTCGGTGGGATTGGACAAGACACGGCCCTTCAGAATCTTTTTGTAGTGAGCATGGACAACCTCGAATATGCTTGACACCTGTACGGAGGAGAAATTCATTCGACTGTGTCATGTACTGGAAGAAGTCTTGACTAAGAAGACTCAGAAAGCTAAGCTGGGTGTCCTTGAGAGGTAGTGGAGGGTAAGGGCGGGGGGACGCGATGTGATGGAGTAGGTATATAACGCAGACCTTCGCGCCCACTTCTGACTTGTACCCTTTACTACGCCTCATCATACCACAATGTGACACTGATAGACAAAGTTATGGTATTAAAGAAAAGGCCATGGCGAAAATGTAATCGCAAAAGAGTGTTTATGGCGATTGATAGGCTTGTTCAGGATATCAGAAGTCCATACTCTTCCTTCGGCGGAGGTTGATAGGCTTATTAACTACAAAGATGTTACGAAGCAGCTGATGAAGCGGTGCACCGCTGGGGACTTTCCCAGTGTTCTGTATTCGGTATTGGAGTTCCGAGTACTGCCATCATCAGAGAAAGATGTTATAACTATCGGTCAAGTAAATGATGTCCTGGACAAGCTGCACAGTGCGCAGAACTTGCAGGGGCAGAAGAAGGTCTTCATTGAGATCGCTACTCGTTGTGGGGCTTTGGAGCATAAGTGGATTGCTAAGATAATCATTAAGGGGTCCATGAAGCTTGGTGTAATAATTGAAGGGTTGTTGGAGATGGAGTGGTATGAACTGGTCTTAGGTTGGAGAGAAGGCTATCCTTAGTAGGCTACACCCGAGAGCCATAGAATGGTAGCGGCTAACAGCGGTCGGTGAGTGGTAGTAATAGTAGTGGTTAGGTATGATAACAGTATGTCGTTAAAGTACGTTATGGACTGCATTAATAAAGACAATGGCCAAGGAGATGGTGTGGACGAGGGCCGACCGTAATGAGGTGAAGTGAGCTCACTAGTGCTAAGTATTGGTCGTCAGATGCTACACTTCTTCTGTACTGAACAGCATCATGTTCATGCGTATAAAGCCACAGAGGGCGGTGGTATGGTCAAGTCGTGTGATGGAGAACTACTGGAAGAATATGAAGAGGAGGATGGCTAGGGCCCACCATAATGATGCGACTAATAATAAAGACAACGCTTCCCTCTACAGCGAGGTTAAGTTCGATGGTGAACGGTTGGTGGCCCACATAGACAAGAGCCTTCCAGGAGCGGACACCTCGCCACGAGTGACCCTGTAAGTTTACGTTTATCGATGAATCAAACTGTTGCGGAAATCTGAGAAGCGGAAGGGAAAATATCGGTCGTCTGGAAGTGAAGTGGGGATATTTTAACAGAACATGAAATTGTTCGGGAAATGGTTTAGCATCAATGATGCTAAGATGATGCATCATACTGGTACTAACGGTACTACGCCAGTACTTTGTGAGATTTGAGAAAATTTTCGAATGGGGGGGGTCGATTTTCTAATGGGGGGAGGGTATTCACCTTGTGACGGGCAATCGAGGATTGCGGAAATTTGTGGTATTTTTTTGAGGGGGTTTTTCCCGAATTTTGGTCGAATGGGATGTTTTGTTCCATAGATACAGTCGTAACGGTTTGGTTATGAAGGACTATGAGCGGGAGTTGGGGCCTCTGTTGTTATCAGCCTTCAGAGGACAGCAAGGGATACTGGACGGAGAAGTGTTGACGTATGACGAGGATAATGCCGCCTTCATGAAGCACACCCACAACCGATCCACGGCATCATCAACAACAGCGTGTCACCACAGACATCTCTGTTTTATTATCTTTGATATCTTACTTTACGGTGACCTCAAAAATGAAGCTCAGAATTATACTAACACGCCCTTAGCGATCCGCAGGGACGTCCTGTCTAAGGTGGGAGTGGGATGGTTGTGATAATGGAGGACGATTTGGGCAGGTTGTGGTACCACTGAATACGTATATAGAAGTAGTGGAACATAGAGTGATACCAGCAACATCGGAAGCTATCATGGACGAGCTGAATATGGCAGTCGCGGAGGGAGAGGAGGGTCGGGTTTTCAAGGACCCTGGCTCGGTGTAATAATTAGGGTCCGAGGGGGGCGGCTGCGGGTGGATAGAAGTATTGCCGAGTTCCCGCTGCACGAGGCTTGCTCGGAATTTCGACTGGAATCTAGTGAAACGGAAGGGACGGGAAAAGGTCATTTTATATATTTTCATCGCTCATACCACACCAACACCAACTGTCTCCTATCACTTCCGCCTGCTAAGGTATTCCATTGGCAAGAAGGGTTATGGCTGGTTCAAGCTGAAACCCGAGTATTCCCATAACCTGGCCATGGACATCGACTTGGTCATCGTAGGAGCTTTCTTCGCCACTGGCTTAGGGAGGTAGTAGCGCTTTTCCTCCTCATTATCATTGGGAGTCCTTACCACTCAGACGGGATCCAACAGCAGAGGTGACGGATTTGGTCGCAACAGTATCCTCATTTCTATTGGCAGCTCCGACTGGTGATGGTATGCTAGTTCCCATCGGGAAGGTAGCAGTGGCACAGCGGAGTGCTTTGAATGAACTCAGAGACCGTCTAAGAGGGACTATGGTGGCCTGGTGAGGAGCCTGGGAGCCTCCTTCTTTGTTTGTAGTATTGATGGCAGGTCGCCGGCTGTAGGGCAAGCAGCTTCGAAGTGGCTGGTGGATGCAGGGAAGTTGAGGAGGTGGTAGCTGTCACGGCTATTCGTGTGAAATATGGTATGGTTCAGTGGCATCCGGCCCGATCTCATCCTTCGCGATCCAGCCACCCTGAGAGGAGGCCCTACCGTAATGGTAGTCCGGTGTAGTGAACTTCAAGCCACGTCAAAGTGGCCCGCGGGGTAGTACTAATGGTGGTGAAGGCTTCCCTAGTTGCTGCAATTCTACTTTTGACCGGACCAGCGCGGTAGCCTAGCATTACTATCAACTAGTAATATCTTCGCCATTTTTCAACTGTCCCCCTCTCCCGAATGCATTGCTTTCTCGAACGGTGACCCTCTGCTACGCGTGTGAACGTATGTCTCCAATTTGAACCCGAGGCGCATGATCTTCGCCAGGAAAATGAGATTTTTGCATTGGCAACTACAGATTCGGGCAGATAAAATCCGGTTTTCTTTCTCTCCGAAACGTTAACTCCCGCAACTGGCTTAGCTTCTGTGCGGTGTGTCCTAGCGGAGCAAACTTCGTTCCATTGGCGACAGTGATCGATGGCTATGCCTCTCGCAGGCTCACCCTACGGTTTCCCAGATGTGTTGAAGCAGTGAGAAAGGACAAAACATTGGCCGAAGCTGATACCCTAGATGACATACAGGAGGTAGTAGCGATCGTGCATCTTCTACCCGACTGCTTATCTTAGTTTTATCGGAGACAACACACCAAGATGAGGGAGAGTTCGTCACCATCTAATGCTGATGATGGTGGTGGTTACAGTAGCGATGATGCCGAGCAGGGAACCGAGGGGCCGGACAAGAAGAGACGCCGTAAAGAGAGAGGTAGTGATGGTAGTAGCGTTGCTGTTAGGAAGATTCCCTTCAGAGGTCGCAACGACCGTACCGTTGGTGGAGCTGGACGCTTCCTCAACCTTTCATGAGACTGATCGTGATGATGATAGACAGCAGCAGCGGCTACCATCATTACTGCGAGGATGGGAAGTTTTGGTATTGAATGGTGATCATGTTAATACAACGACAACAACGCAACAGCGGTGCCACACGAAAAAAGAAATCCAAGCTCTGGTCGTGGAGAATGGTGGTACTCTGAAAGATTCTCTCACCTTCAACCACAGAAAGGCACGGCAGGCTGCGTCGTCACTGCTGCTGCAACAGACGGGTCAGGCTACGGGGGACGGAAGCCAGCTTCATTTGATGGTGTTGGCCGCTGCCCTGGACTTGAGAGTGCGGAACTTCGTGAAAGTGGAAGATATCGACGTTATTGATTACAGGTGTGGTGATGGGTGGCGGGAGGGGTCATCGGTGGGGGGGCGCCGCTGTATTGAACTGTCCTCGTGAGAATAGACGGGTGCCTCTGGTGGAGGGGTGCAGGTTGAACTCGAAATGGCCTAGCAGATTGGGCGAAAATAACAACTTTCGCTAGAAATACTAGAAAGTACTATAAAATACATACCTAGATGTGTAATACTAATATAACGTATTGAATACTTAACAGTCGTGCCAGGGCGTGAAAGAAGCGATCAGTCTCATTCAGCCATCCCTTGCTCGCCCTCGGACACAATCCCACAGCGAGGGTGGTTAGAATCATTATTTTCCCGCGCAGAAAGGTTCCCGCAAAAATGTTCCTGCGCATACTTTAATTTCAGCCGGTGGAGGAGAGGAAGACAAGCTCGAAGTAGACGAGCCAGCTAGTACTAGATAACAAAACACTAGAAAATTCAGAAATTGTGTAATACTAATGTAACGTATCAAATACTAAACAGTCTTGCAAGGGCGTAGGAGGAGCGATCAGTCTCACTCAGCCAACCCTTGCTCGCCTTCGGACACGATCCCACAGCGGGGGTGGTTAGAATTATTATTTTCCCGCGCATATCGCGATGTGTAAATTGGTAATCTTGGACTGAATAGGTGGTTGTGGGCATCGGTGAGGTCGGGTTACCTGCTACTGCCACCGCCGGATGAGTATTACCTAGCTAAGTCTTCAAGAACGCAGGAGACCTTAGAAAGGGACTATGATAAGTATGGCGAGGAGGGCTGTGGCATGTCGGTAGAGGAGGGCTCAGGTACGGCGATCCTTACTTTGCCGAGTCGCCACTGCCATTGGGTGGGATGGAGGAACTCCTTCTGCGAGCGGGGAGTTGTGAAAGGAGTGGTACTGTTGATGATGCCGAGGTTAAATGAAGTTTTTCCATTGGTAATTAATCATCAGCAGAGTTTGGTTCTCCATAGTAATGTGGGTTACGGTGGTCCTTCAGTTTGTCCATGCCTAGGTCGGCTCGAACGATGCCGCCGCTGCCTTCGTCAACGTCTGCGGCAGCGGGAGGGCCCACAGAGCCATGCGAAGATGACGAGGAGGCGGGCCTCTCAGGGAAGTTAAAGGCGGTGTTAAACGGCTTGACGACACTCAGGCAGACTGGCACGGACGACAAGCTGTAGTAGGGGTAGTAGGAAATGATTGTTGTTGGTTAAGGATGATTTCGAGGATCGTGGAAGCACAGGAAGCTGTGGATAGACCGCAATGGCATGAATTTACTGCTACTCGAGGGGCGCACGTCTCCTGATGGGTATAAGCGCTTCCTGACTGACTGGTAGTGGCAATGAGGAAAATCTACGGGGACCGGAGGATAGAATCGCCCCGCAGTCGCAGCGATTTTTGCTGCTAGGTGTGAGAGGGCGTTGTCGCGGCTCGAACCAGATGAGCGACATATAGTCGAGAGGCTTCTCGAACGTCGGCTGCAGCGGGCGGGTGGGGACCGCAGGCTGCCTCTGGAGGATGGCTGTGGCAAGGAGGAGAGAGCGACGAGAAAGAGGAAGAAAGTTGTTGAGAAAGCGGTTGGATCTCCGAAAAGGCAGCGAAGGTCGAAGCCTGCAGATGACGGAAAGGTTGGTTCTCGGTATCCACTGGATGGCGAGAAGATACTTTCTCAGGGGCCTCCGGAAGATTCGCAACAGCGGGAAGGTGAGAAGGAGGGTAGTAATGTAGCAGCTCCCAAAAGACGTCGTGGGAGGCCTCGGAAGACCCAGACGCAGTCGACCGCTGCGTCATCATCCTCGTCGGAGGTATCCAATAGGATTGGAAGAGTTGAGGGAGGGTCCGCTGCTGCTGCTGCTGTTACGGCAAGTGACGGAGCGATCGTACCGTCCACGGCAGGAGGGAAGGCGGATGATAAGTATAGGGAGATACACGACCTTCTGAGAGCTGCCATCAGTCAAGAACAGCAGGAGGAGGATGGCAAACACCGAGAGGCATCATCATCATCATCATCATCATCATCGCCTTCGTCTGCCTCGGTCGAAGTTGGCCTGCCGGATTCTGCTTTGGACAGCGTATTCACATTCCTCGACGACCATGACAGCGGCCTCGATTTTTATATTTATTGCCAGGTGAGGGTCATACCACACCTTTCCCACTTCTCGAGCTCTTGTTGTCAGGCACTTCGGCAGTTCTCGGACAGCCCTAGCCCTCTACCAGTCAACGAAGCCGCAGCGTTTGCTCGTCAAGTAGCATCTCAATGCACCAAAGAATGGGACAAGATGACCAATGATGAACGGCAAAAGTAATTCGGAAAATAATTTTAAATTTTCTGTCTTTTTCCGTAAAAAAAACTCGACAGTCGCAAGGAAAAATCAGCACCACGGAAAATGATGCCTTTCTTTGATGCAGGTATGATCGAGGCGCGGCAGCGTGCAAGCGAGGAAGGGAGATGCTCCGGGGTCGTTACCTATTTTCGAGACTACTGAACCTTTCATGATGTATACTATTAATACCATTCCTGTTCTTGGTGAAGATGCCTTTCCGCGATACCGCACTTTTGTTAACTCGTAAAATGCAATAACATCATCATAGGATAACACCATCATTATCGGTCATGGATTGTTAAAGGAAAAGTAAACACAGTGGTACTGCTACTACTCCAACGACAATAGTAAGGCCCAGTCCAAGCCGAGCGAAGTCAGAAAAATCATAGCCAGCAGCAGCGTAGACCATTAAGTTAGTTTGATATGAAATTGGGGTTAAAAATTGGCAGCCCGCTCCGACCATCAGCGGGCCCAGACATTGATGAACGGGCATGGTCATCTCGTTGGCAACCGAAACACATACTGGGAATAGTAGAATGACCACAGCGGTTGCATGGAAGACTACGCCCAGTAGGCAGGTCGCGATGAAAATGGCAGAGAGCATCCCGATGCTTCCTAAGGGGTGCATCAGAGTCACGAGGCCTTGCGCTAATACAGTTGCAACGTTGGTGATGGAGATGGCCTGGCCCAATCCGAAGGCTCCGACGATGGTGAGCACGGTACGGAGGTTGACGGCAGCCAGGGCCTTGGTGAGGGGAGTGCAGTCTGTGAGGATGAGAGCGAAAACTGCGGACATCGATGCTTGCAGGAGAGGGAGGGTGTTGGTAGCGACCAAGAGTATCATCATCAACACGATAGCGCCGCTCAGCCACATGCGGTTTTGGCGTTTTTTCTTCTCCTCTGGGTCCACAGCAGACGCACCGTCATCCGTAATTAGTCGTCTAACAACGGCAAAGTGGCCGCTGCTGCCGTACTGGTCATCGAACCCATCATTGGCTTCGACTATCAGACCATCGCCAACCTTCAGATGCCACCTCTTCTGCTTCATCTCTCCCTCAAGAAGATGTGTAACCGAGTCGCGTTCGTTCAAAGGGACCGCGGCCGCCCCACCACCGGCAGACACGATCCCTCCCAGCGGCGTCACCAAGCCATTAGAGGTGACACCCAGCTGACCACCAAAGGCCACAGTTTTCTTTCTGTGCAACGCGTGCTGATTCAACGACATTCTTTTCTTGGTAAATTGAGGAGATGATGCGACGTCCTTTGAAGGCATCTTCAACCCTCCTGGTGGCAAGGCAGCTTCGGTATGCTGAGGTTCCTCGATGGTGACCATCTTCTTGGTCCCCAACCGCTGCAATAACGTCAACCGCCGATTCAACTTGATGTCAATCGCCTGTGGCTCAGCTTCACTCACGCTGGCCCCTCCCGCACCCGAAGATACGCTGTTGAAATCTTTCTGGGGAGGGACGACCAAAGTCTGCTTGGAGAAGGGAAGTAGACTCCTCCTTCGTCCCTGCTGATTTTTATTCTTCTGTTGCAAGATCTGCAAGCTCTGCGGTCTGATACCAACAATTCTCGCCCCGTACAACTCCATCGCCTTGTACGGTTCTATCCGCTTCCCAACCAGCGGCGACAGGCCGTCCAACACAACCTCGAACAGCCCTACCCCGCCGTGAGCTGAGGGCTTCGACTTGGTACTGCTGCTGTGGTCACCCAGGAGCAGCTCGCCCGTGTCCCTGGCCATCAGGCTCACCTTTCCGTCATGGTAAAGCCTTACAACAGCTTCCGGCGAGGAGTAAATATGAAAGATATCATACGCCTGGAGTTCGAGCGAGGGCGTCGGCTTCAAAGTCGACCCCATCCTCTCAACTTCAACTATGTCGTCTCTCTTCTCGACGATATCTTCTATTCCGGAATCTTCCAAAGTAACGCCGTCCAATGCCAAGGCAGTAACCTGGGCCGAGACCACAAACTTCTTGGTGAGTCTTGCGGTGGTAGTGGGCAACAGCGGAGCTTCGAGATCGTTCTCCCCAGCAGCAGTCGGGCTTGTCTCAATTTTGTCGGATGATTCTGCATACTCCTTAAAGACGATTGGGACAGCGATGATGATGTATACAATAGCAGCGATGGTTGCCGGCAGAACTATCGGGGCCATGGCGAACATATCCAGAGGCTGAAGACCGTTCTGGATGAGTAAGCCTTGCGTGATGAGGTTGCTTGAAGTTGAGAACACCGCGAAGACACCCGAAATCAAAAGGATGTACGACAAGGGCATCAGCAAGAGGGCTTGGTTGATATGAATATCTTTCTCGCACCATCTTTTGACCACAGGTAGCAGCACGCCCATGACCGCCGTATTTGATACACCGATATTTAACATGATGGCTGGTACGAATAACCTCAGGATTGCCTTCGAAAGGGAATTGGGCTTCCCAAGGATACCACCCTGAATAAAAAGATACTCCACCACTCCCGTTCTCTTCACAGCCGCCGAGACGATCAATAATATGGCCACTGACAATACCACTTCATTCGCAAATCCTTGCCAAGCGATGGTATTGTCAAGCACCCCCGTCAAGCATAGAATTAAGGTGGCGGCCGTCATGACAGCATCAGGAGGGTACTGCCGTACCAGCAGCGACAGCGCCAAGATCGTCACCACTATGGAGATGTAGGATTTATAAGTCAACCTTGGGTACCCAATCTCGTAGTAGTTCATGAGGGCCCCTAATGATAATGTAATACCATAAAATACGCAACTCATCCACTGGCGCTTCACATATTCACCAGCCGTCTGCGCGATCACCCATACCACACCATCCGTACTTTCCGCATGCTGGCCCCGTACCGAAGCGTGCCTCGATAAGAACTTCCCCACAGCAGGCTGACCATCCCCTCCTCCCCTGCGCACCTTTCTGGACCGCCCACCCGAGTTCAAGGCCATCTTAGAATCACCATCATCGTCGTCATCGTCATCACCAGGTTGTTCAATACCATAAACTCGCCTAATCTCCTTCAACCGACTATGTGCACTGTGAAAGTCACAGGCCTTCATCTCCAGAAGGATATCATCCATCAGCGACGCCGTCGCCTCCTGGTCCCCCTCGTCCTGATGCTGAGCCTTGCGAAGCAGTTTATCATATTTTTTCGCGATTTTCCTCAGCCCTTCTTCGTTGACTCGGGCGTATTCCTCCAACTCCTTCATGTCTCTCACCGTTTCCTTGCCACCTTCCTTGCCGTCCACCTTGTCGATTATAATTGTCTCTTGGACCGAGTAAAAAGTAGCAACTCTGATAATATCCAACTTCAGCTCTTCTATGAATCTAGTATTATCCTTGACACTAGTTTTCTCCATCTCCTTCAAGACGCCCTTCAGTCGGCTGTAATTCATGTAGTAGCCCCGCCATTCGGGCTTGCGGTGGTCTAGTAAATACTGACCGAATTCTACCATCACATGGGGAAGCAACAAGCTGAGGGAAAGGGAATGATTCAATTCAATTCAATTCAATTCAATTCAATTCAAACTTTATTGCCTGGGCATTACAAGCTCGAAGCTTATCGCCCATCACACGACCCGCGCAAGCGGATCCCGATATGGTTAGACCCAACCATAGAGCCTTGAAACAACAGAGGTTAATGAATCTCTCATCATCAGCTCGGAGGCTCTTGAGAGGAACTTCGTCACAACTACGTCGTGCAGCCAGGGAAGGCGAGGAGGGAGGCATGCCACACTGGGCAGCCTATTAGGCATGAGGGAGAAAGAAGGTGAAAAGAGGATTAAGTAGTCCCAGGACCAACAACTGCGATTGCGGAAACCCAGATGATTAGATGGTGAAAATTTGTGTAGAAAGGGAGGGCCCAACCAATACCGAGTCACCAGCAAGGGGGACGTATGGGTATGGCAGGTTCGATCTCTACTTCGTACCGGGAAAACCCCGGCCACCCTCACGCGACGTTGACGCGTAGAGACCTGTGAGGGAGGGAATGATAACGGGTTTAGTGCAGTTCGAACTTCATTATTGATGTCTCATCAGTCTCGAGGCGAGCGCAGAACGATGCCAAAAAATACAGAGAAATGACAAGTGGAGGGATCGAACCAGGGTCGGCATCATAGTAGAGAGGAAGGTCGCTCAAACGAATCAGATATCGTGATATCAAGTAGAGTTCCTCATAGTAATCATTCTCAACTATCATTATCGTCGTCAGCATTCATCATCATCACCCTTGTTGTTGTTGATAGCCATGCCATTGCCGCCATCAGCCTGTCAACAGCAACAGCATCTTATCGGTGCGATAGAGTCCACCACCGCCCGAGGCTACCTTACCTCCCTTGCTGCTCGGATACCTACTAATAATACCACTCCATCCCCAATTCCTAAGACCCCTAGTCCACCTTCAAGGCCTGCTGAGCAGAGAAGGGGGTTATCGACGTCCTCGTGTAGTAGTCGGCAACCACGTCCCCTTTCATGAGCACCAGCGGCCAGAAGCGGATGTATCAAACCAGGCGAAAAACCGTAAGATACTTTTACGGAGGTTGAAGCATGAAAGATACGGAATAGGTTGACAATAATGAGTACTACAAGATGTTGGGACTTAATCGCGATGCTTCCGAGAACGATATTAAAAAGGCGTATAAAAAGATGGCCTTCAAGTAGCAGTCCCATCACCATCAGAATCATCGGAATTATTGCTACTACTAGGTACCATCCCGACAGGCCCGAGGGCGATGCGGACAAATTCAAGGAAATCTCCCAAGCGTACTGCTACTACCATCCCTTCCCATCATCGTCATCACTCCCATCAGGTACGAAGTTCTCAGCGACCCCGACAAGCGTCGCATCTACGACCAGTACGGCGAGGAGGGTCTCAATGGCGGCGGCCCTTCGCCAGGAGGAGCCGGTCCGGGTGGAAACCCCTTCGCTGGTGCAGCTGGGTACGATCGGCACATCATCGTAAACTCAATATCCTCCTCTTTCTCAGCTTCCAAGACCCCTTTGACTTGTTCGCGCAGATGTTCGGCGGCGCTGCAGGGGGGAGGGCGCGATATGCCGGTCAAGAACAGGCCCTTCGCCGAACACCCGATGTTACCTACGCCATGCCAGTGACTTTAGATCAGCTTTACAAGGGGTTCACTCAGAAGGTGAAGCATGTGAGGGACAAGAAATGCTCCTCCTGCGACGGGTTCGGCGCCCACCGGTTCGACCCGTGTACTCGCTGTGACGGCAGCGGCATAGTGGTGGAAACTCGGCAGATGGGCTACACTTTGTTCCAACAGCAATCGCCCTGTCCCGCCTGCAAGGGAGAAGGTTACAAGATACCCAAAGATGCGGTCTGCAAGGCTTGCCACGGGAAAGGTTACACGAAGGAGAGTGACGTTTTGACCGTCAACATCCCCCCGGGGACTGAAGATTATCATACCATCACCTATCCCGGTATGGCGTCTGAGAGGGTCCAGCATCAAACCGGTGACGTTGTGATCACCCTCGTACCATCCCCGTCATCATCATCGTCGCACTTCGCTTGTCGGTTATCAGCGGATTTGGTATTAGACCAGACCATCACCCTAGCACAGGCCTTATGCGGCTTCACTTTCCCTTTGAAGCACCTCGATGGCAACTCCTATCAAGTGGAAGGAAACGACAAAACAGCAGTAGTACGGCCGGGGGACATCTGGGTTATGAAGGGGATGGGCATGCCGATGCTGCACAATAGCAGCAACACCAGTAGTGGCAAATATGGCGACATGTAATAACGGGGAAGATACTTTCGTTGGTGGAAAACTCCGAACTAGAAAATACGTCAGGTCGATTCTGGTGTATGACAAAAAGGAAGATACCAATTTATTGCAAAATTGAACTTCTTTCGGAGCTTAATCGCCGCGGTTGCCAAAAAATCCACCTGTCAGAAGCTTTTCCACTCTACTCGAGCGTCGTTTTCTGAACTAAAAAAAAATTTCGGGTATTTTATTCGGCCGAACGATTAGTTTTTCTTGGGCGTGATATTTCTGGGTGTCCGGTCGAAGCTGTTTTTATCAACGAAGACCGAAAAGATTATTCTCAATTTCGTATCTTCCGTCTCGCGATTCGCGATCAATGGAATTCGTCAGGTACGTTCGTTTCAATGTATCCTTCCCAAAGGCTTTGTCTGATATACCCGAGAATGACAGGCTCAAAATTAAAGATACCATTGCGGAGACGCTGCCGGCTGAAGAGCAGGATGACGAGAAAAAAGTTGAGGGAAGTGAAGAGGAGAAAACGTCCGATGGTAATAGTAAAAGTATCATCCAGTCTGTGAAGGATTGGTTCAATACAAAATCGAAGCCTGCTGATGATGGCGATGCTGCTGCCGCTGATACGACCAAGAAGGAGCAGCCGAAGGCTCCTCCGCGAGAAAAACGGCGGCCGCCGATGAAGGTGCACACCCTCTATGCACAGCGACTTAATGGTACTGAAAGTGAAGTGTTGAAGAAGAGAATTAAAAACGAGGAGAGAAGGGCGAAAGAGAGAGAAGCAAATTACAAGCGGGGAAGTAGAGGTAATAGTAGCAGGGGTAATGAGAGGGTTATGAGGCATTGTTGTTGTTAGGCCCGGGTGATGACGCCAACGCCGCTCAGTGTCATCAACAATGATTATGATGATGATCGTTATTAGTTTTTTCGTGATGATAGTTTCCGTTATGTTTCTGTCGTCGGTGTTGTTGCCCCTCATCATCGTCACTATACACAACACCCCTTCACATACTGCTGACTGTTGATGATGATAATAATGATGCTGCACTATTACACTGAAGAGGGGGTCGTTGCGTTCTCCCAGTTCTACTACTTCTGTTGCATCGCTGTTATGGTCTGGGTTTGGGTCTTCGTCAGCTGTCCTGATGATAATCATGATCGGAAAAATTTTCTTATCGTCATTAAATTTACCAGATTGCAGTTTTAATAGTCGATAGTCTTCCTTCAGGGACACGATCCTTTTATTATTACTCTCCACTTCTCCCTCTACGATGGTCAGAAAATTATCAGCTGTAAAAATGAAATCATCACCATCGTTAATTTCGTGGTTATTTACCTTTTTTTGTCAGCTCTTCCAGCGTCATATTTTTTTCGTCCATTTGCATCACCATCAGCGGTTTCGTCTCTTCCTTCTCGTTACTGTTAACAACCTCTTTGCCCTCAGACATAGTGAAACAGCGAAGTAACGCACTACCAACTTTTCACCAATTTACAACAAAACACCGAGGAGATCGCTGATCATGATATCATGTTTTCACTAGTCCATCCCGTTCAATGAATCATCGTCATCATAACCCTCGACTGGGCTGCTCTCCACAACCGGCAGCACCTCTGTCGAACTGGATCTTTCAGGCGTATTGTTGATCCTCCGCTGTTCACCATCGGTGAAAATATTATCATCCCACAAGGCTTGGCTCGACCGGGCGATGGCAGTAGTTGTCGCCGCCGAGACTTCACTATTCCCTCCATCACCATCATTATCGCTACTTTCTTCCCCTCTCCTCGTCGCGGTGGTGTTGCCGCCCCTCGTCTGAGACTCTGCTGTGCTGCATGAAGTACTCAGAGTTGAATCAGCATCGTCATCATCATCATTGTTATCATCTCTCCTATTATCATTGCGATCGGTTTGCTGTGGTTGTTGTAGTGTTGCCATCCCGCCTTCTTCTGCGGTCGAACTCCTCCCTATTATTTCTCTATTACGCTGAGCCCATCTGATAACAACACCATCATCGGTAGCAACACTACTAATACGACTAGCACTACCATAACTTCACCAACTCCCACTACTACTCAGTCGGTCAGTAAGCGTTTATCACTACTACCTCTCTCTTCTTCTCTCGATGGTGTCGACTGGATCATCTTCAGGTTGCGGATATCTATCATCATTACCGCGCATCAGTCTGCCTTCTCTGAACTCCTCCCGAGCTCTTCGGATCATCAAATCAAAATTTCTCATGTTCCTCCGGCGTTCTTCTTCTTTTTCTTGCCGAATCAACTTCCTCTCTTCCCGTTCCGTCTCGATGCCTCCCCGATAGTAAAACGCCTCCGCCAAGCGTCGTTCGTCAGCGAAGATTGGGCGGTCGTCGAGGTACCTGAACGTGACTGGTATCGAGCTTTTTCCACTGACGATCAATATCAAGTATCACTTTCTTTTCTATTAAGAGTAAAATATGATTATAACAGTATTAATGAGTACAATGATGCGCTACTTTTAACAATATTTTTTACTTTTTTACTTCTTTCTGCTTCAGTACTATCAATATGGCTATCGGGCAGGCTATTAGCCCGCCACGAAACAAAGGAAAACTACTTTTAAGGAGTATGATTATTACTTCAAATTTGGCATCTTCGCGATCAGAGTTTTCCTATAGTTTGGTATCTTCTTCACCACTGGGTTGCCTTTGAGGTAGAGTACTTTCAGCCCCTTCATTTTGACCAGTACTTCGTCAACCTGAGAACAACGAAACGCCGTCGTAGAGTTTGTGATGGTGATGATATTACAATGGCAGGATCTTCCAATTTGTTGTTGGTCAGGTCCACGACAGCCACGCCAGTTTCCTCTGCTTCTGTGGCATTGATCGGTCCATCGTTTTGGTCTGTTGTGTCAGGTTCAAGCAAAGACGCGATGTCATCAACACCACCCATTCCGATCTGATTATTAGCGAGATTAATGGTATTCAGCTTTCTCAAATGACCTGATAATAATGACAATCGTCGCCATCTTCGTGATCATCCATTCTCACTTATATTTTCTATTCTCTTGATGAAGTTATCCGGCAAACTCAGCGTCCACAACTGCAAGTTGTTTTCAAGATTTTCAATTTTTTCTATGCAATTCTGGCCGAGGAACCTGTCACCGTCATCAGTACACATCAGAAGGGGAATTTATGGTACGTTATTATTACAGACTTCGCAGTGCTGTCAAATACTCCAAACCTTCAATCTTCGAAAAACCTGTCGTTGCTTCAATAAAAATGTTTCTTGTTTTCCGCTGTTATTATTACCATTGCACTCGGCATAGAGGACTTTCAGCCCTGTAAACTGGTCCAGATTTTCCAGTTTTCTATACCCACCGTAATGTATGTATAATTTGTCGTTCAACTCCCTCGTTCGGTAGTACCTACTCCCTCATCGTCATCATTGTTATTAATAACAATATCCAACAGCATTTCGGACGTTTGAAAGACTGATTCTCCTGAACACTCCCAGGATCGTTTTCTACGCGTTAAAATCAATCCTGGGAGCGCTCGTGAATTGAGGAGAGGCAGCAGTCCATTGAACGCCCCCATTATTCTTTTTTACATGTTTTTGTCTGAGTCCAGGATGCCCTTCAAAACGTCTTCTGTTAATCTCCTGTCGTAAGGATAATAATAGACGTTGTTGCGGTAATGATTACCTTCCTGTTAAACGACCCTCCTCCTCTTCACTGTCTTTACGAATCGTCATGATGATAAAATCTTGATGATGGTCGTAATGATAACACTTTTTGCGTTAAGAAACTGCTAGGAAGGGCAAGATTTGCAAGTCGACCATCATCACGATCAACCCCAGATGATTCCAACAGCATCGTATAATGGGCGATAAGCTTTGTGGTTGTAATGTCTGGCAAGGACGATTGAATCGTTGGGTGGGAGGATACTCTGTTCAACTGAAACGGTCGAGCAGCCCTCATCATCGTACTGACTCTCAGTCTCCCCTTCTCGTCGCCGTTTTCAATGTCCACTGCTGCCGCCGCCCATCACCATCACCCAACTACAGCATTGGCCAACACCTCCTCCATGCTGGAGCCCATGCTCAACACCGAGGTCCTGTTGGTGACAGCGGACGGGAAGGTGCTGCTCGGCAAGTTCAAAGGGTAATAATAATCATCACGATAACGAAGAGGGTTGTTGTTGCTGTTTTCAGGTTCGACCAGTCGTTGAATGTAGTACTGAGTGAGTGCAAGGAGAGGGTGTACTCGATGGTAGAGGGGGTGGAGACTCTTCACCATGGCCTCTACCTCATCAGAGGAGACGATGTGTAAAAGGAGTGGTATCAATAATAATGGGTACGCGAATATTTAATTCTCAGGGTGTCTATTGGTGAGGTGGATGAGGACATCGACGCCAGAATCGATCAATCCACTGTGATTGCTGCCCAGCTGAAAAGTGTAATACCAAAACAATCACTACACGTGTCATCCTATTGCCCCTCAGATCCTCCATTAATAACGTTAACGGCTGCTGATGATGTTGATTACCATACCGACTTCCGCCGCTGCAACTTTCCTCCAGTTATTAATTCTTGTGTTCGGAGTGTTAATCAGCCTACCACCACCTCCTACCCAACCCCCTCTCCCTTCGATAAACTTGTTAATATGAAACGCAAGATAGTTGATCGTTGTGAGGCTGCTCTTCAAACCGGACAGTATAACCATCAATGCTGAGCTATTCCATCTTCATCATTGCTGATGCTGTTTACTCCTGAGCCTCCTCCTCAGCGGGCTGAGCCTCTTCCTCAACAGCGGGCTTGGCGGCCTTGGCAGCTTGCACGGCGACAGTGTCGAGAGTCTGACGACCGAGGGAGGTGATGATACGACCACCCTTCATGGCGTCGCTCTGGGCGATGAAACCCATCTTCTCCAACTGCTGGAGCAAGAACCTGTGAGAATTGGCGGATTTATGGTATCGGAAATAATAAATTCCTGCCCACTTTTACTACCTGTTGATCTTGCCAGCGCCGAGGGTGAAGTGGGTACGGCAGACACCGGAGTTGGACTTCATGCCGAAGATCTTACGGAGAGCACCGACACCGATATTGGGGCGGATGTAGCTGAACAAAAAACAAGAGAAAATAAATTATCGAAGATAAGCATCTGAAAAGTTGGTATTACATGCGGCGAGCGATGGCAGCGGCGCGGATGTAGAGGTAGTCATCATCATAGGGGGCGAGCTCACGCTGAGTACCGGTCTTGATGTACTCGGCCCACTGAAAAAAGCAATAATGACATGAATAGAGGATGATAAGGTGGGAAAGACGATGACTAATGAGCGTGGCGAAGCCGACTAGTAGTACCTTGGGGACCTCCATCTGGCCCTGAGCCTTCAGATGAGCGGCGAAGGCCTTGATGAAGAGATCAGCGGGAACGTCCTTGACGGTCTTAGCATCATATTTGGCGACGAGCTCACACATGATGGTGGTGGTTAGAAGAAGTACACAACAACGTCTAGAGGGCCAGACCGCCTCTCGGCACAGAAAATCGTCAAAATCGATCACGTGATCGATAGCCCCAAAATCGGCGCGCCGTCTTCTCCGGCGAGGACCCATTGCTTGGCGAAGGCGTTGAACTCTATTAAGAATGCGTATTAGAGTAGTAGCGAGTTGTAGGGGTAGTGGATGGTGATACGTCTAAGAGCACTAAGCGTGACGAATCAGAAACTCTCCTCGATCGGTCCGCTGCTACGGGCGTTTCCAACGGCATGTGGGGTGCCATAAACCACGGAAGCCTTGACTTGGATACTCCGACGGAACCCTTCCTCTAATAGGTTCAATGGGAGAGGCGTCTTTTAGGCTCAACATCTATTCACAACTACAGGGAACGGTCCATCGATTGATGATACGACCGACGTGGTTGGAAGTGTTAAGATGAGAAAATGGTGTCGAAAGAGTGAAGGATAGTGCTTTCTTTACCCACCTACAAGGGGCAGCCTCAAAGCACCCTGGCCCGAGGGTGAGGGTTAGACAAGCAGAACGCTCACGTCGGAGCATTTTTACCTTCGCGGGGATGTCCCAACAGAAGGCTAATGACGAATGCCACTAACGGCAGGAGATACCGGGGCTTGTCGAGCATTGGTAAGAGCAGGTTACCCAGCCAAGGCTTCATGTACACTCACACCTCTTCTAAGTATTACAGGTGGCCATATCATATCTTAGGTTGATCATGGGTTGACATACTTGAGCATTACACAACAACGAAGATGCCTGGGTGATTAACATGGCAATCTTCTATCGAGGATTGACGTGCAGGATCCTCTCACCGCTGTCACAAGGCCTCGGGCTGCTTCCACCTGTTCAGGGATTGAATCCAGTGACTGAGTTGCTCTCGTTTACTACTAACAACACAAATACCGCTGTACCACGACGTTGGTGACTCAGTCAACTTATGAACGTTATTATTAATGACTCAACTTTCGATGCTTATGCTTCTTTTCAATCTTCACAGTTTTACTCGCCTTGGGAGACACCTCTGCTTCCTCCTCCTCCTCCTCCTCATGATGATGATGATGATGGTGATGTTTTCTCTTCTTAGTCACCTTCTTCTCGCCCTCATCCTCCTCGCCATCTTCCACCTTCTCAAGCTCGGTCGTTTTCCCCTTAGCCGCCACCGCACCAGCACCGGCTGGCTCGAGTAAAGCGCCAATAATAGTAAATGTACTCTCAGCCGAGATGACCGTCGTAGTGTCCCGAATCTCCTTCGACGTCACCAGACTTCGAAACGACGTGGCGTTGGGGTCGGCCTCGATCGCCTTGGTGGCAGCAGCCCACTTCCTCGTGAAAGTAGCATCAACATCATCTTCCTCCACGCCACCAACACCGTAACACTCTCTGTTGCCACCGGTCTGGGAGGCATCCCAATCATAGGACTCATCGTCATAGTCGTTAGGAGCAGCAGCACTACCACTACCAGTGACCACTGAGTCCACGAAGAAGGTCACATGAGTGCCTAAGAAAAATCAAACTGAGCCGACCACCTTCAAGGACGCCCACGACCCACCCTTCTTCACAACAGCAGCAGCAGGAGCCTGCCTTTTCCAAGTAGCCTCGCCCTCATCATAGGTCCAGTCAGAAAGCATGTTACTGCTAGGGATGGTAGCCGGCCAAGTCCCGAGTACCGTCACACCAATATTTGTACCGGAAACGTGCGTTACTTCTCCCGTCAGTTTTTCACCAGGTTTGACACCGAGGGAGAGGAGTTCAATGTTCGACAGTCTTGACGTGAGGAGAGCTCCTCCTTCCCCGACATAGCATGTGGATGGGGACGTTGATGATGGCAGCAGACCTGAAGAGAAGATATTCAACTGAGATTCCGGCTTTTTATGGTACTACCAATAGTGACGGCTGGGGCGGTGGGGTGATTGAGGTACCTCAACAGAAGCATCCTCATCGCAGTACGTCGTAGTGTCCCCTTTGATGTGAGTTGGGATGGTATCATACTAGCTGATACTGACAACTTGACAGAACTCTGACAACAACAACCATCAGCAACAGCAACTAGGATACCATCACTACTACCAGACGGTCCGAGTAAAACTCTGCTTCTTTCGCCAAGGCCTCACCCACTCCACTAACCTGAATAACCCTCATCAATCGATAAAGTGTTCGAAGCCAACCAACCCACCATCGCCTCGATCCCAGAAGTACTGGAAGATGCGCCCTCGTCCTCATTTCCAACCATCATATCATCCTGCAAGGTTGCAGCAGCCACGACCGTATCGAAGGTGTCATGAGGAATTGGCTTGGGTATGTGATCGGTGTGGTAGCGCAGCAGTTGTGGGGTGCTGTCTAGAGGGAAGCTGCCGATGATACAACCGGTAACAACAGCCGACATCGCGAAGAAGGTAGAGGAAAAGGATGAAACCCTGCAAAGGGTAAGTGAGGTGATACTACCATCAACTCAAGAACGATTTGGGGGAAATATGGTAAGCAAACACTACTCAGTCTGTAATCAACCTTAACATGACCACCACCGCAAAAAATCAAATTCAAAAAATTCACGTGAGATGACGACTCAAAAACTACTCATTTTTCTGTCGTTTGATCATCTCCTTCGCAATGGTCTCCAATTGTATATTGGACGTACCCTCATAGATCTGCCCGATCTTTGCGTCCCTATACAACTTCTCGAGGGGTAATCCTTCGTGTAACCAACACCCCCCAGCCAGTCGATGCCCTTGCTGGCAGCCTCCTCAGCAACCCTCGACGCCTTCAACTTCGCCGCGCTACACTCAAGGTTGATATCCTTGCTCGCCAGCTCACCCCTGTCAACCATGATCTTCAAGGCAGCAGCGTTGTACCTGAGAGGAATACAGATATTACCGGGTCTAGCAGAAGGGGCGTCGGTAACAGCAAGGCCGACAGGAGGTCAATGGAGTATTGAAATGGATCATTCATCAACCACTCGTCCTGCCTCCCAGTAGTGCTGCTGTCCGGAGACTTTCGTTACGGAGAATGAAAAAGATGATTCCCTCGTCGTAAAGAGAATAAAGACGGGCCTGCTGGTAATGATATCAGTAGTTGTGACGAGACACTCGCCATCCCCCACAGATGGAGCAGTAGTAGTGGTGATAACAATGGTTCTTGTGGTGTTGTCGATGAATCCTACTAGCGAGAAAGTAGAAGGTGACTATTCCAACAAAGGAACGGGTGAAGGAATGGTTCCTTCTTCCATACCACTCCATCCACTAATCATCAGCAGGAGCAGCATGAGTATTACACCAACAGATGCGCAGCGTAGATCTCCGCCTGCAACTCGGCCAACTGGAATCTCATCCCTTGGAAGTCCAGCAAGCTCCTGTCAAACTGCTTCCTCTCACTCATGTACCTACCACCACATCACGTACCAACCACCACCCTCATCACTACCACCTTATAGAATGGCCGATAGCAGCTTTGGCTATCCCCAGCATCTGCGCAGCGATACCAATTCTTCCCTCATTCAGCAGGGACATGGCCACTTTATAGCCCTCCCCAACTTCGCCCAGCAAGGAGTTATCCGGCAAAAACACATTGTCAAAGTTGAGAGGACAAGTACCTGCAGTAAAGCAATCATCGTGGAGGTGTTCAACAACCCGATTCTGAGATCCAGAGTTGGTTCTGGAACCGCATTCTACATGTGAGAATCAATTCTGAGATTCAGAATTATTTATCAACCCAACTACCCCCTACTACTAGATGCCTTGATCCCAAGCTTCTTCTCAGGCGGGCCGATAGTGAAGCCCTCCCGTACACTTCCACCAGCGCCACCCTCATACTTCGGTAACAGGAAGGCTGTGATGCCCTTGTGGCCGAGAGACCGATCAACAGTAGCAAAGAGAAGAAACAAGCCCGCCTCTCTCGAGTTGCTTATCCACAACTTATCGCCATTAATAGTCCAACCACCGGGCACCTTAGTCGCTGTAGTTTTCAAAGCAAAAGCATCCGAACCAGCGCCCGCCTCAGAGATGGCAAAGGCCCCCACAGTATCCTGAGCTAACCTCGGCAACCAAGTGTCTTTCTGTTCATCATTGCCATACAGATGGATCGATCTCGGTATCAAGGGTGTTGTGAATATCAATCATCGCTCCAACGGCAGGATCGACTCTGGAGATCTCCTCAATCGCTATCAATGCCTCAACAAAGCCCAGCTCGCTGCCGCCTCTACTAGCCTCTATTTCCATACCCATAAAACCGTTATCAAAAAGGGCTTGGACAAGGCTGTCGTCCATGCAGGATTCCTCGTCCATCTTACTCACCAACGGCCCGATGACATCGTTGGCGAAGGTGCGCACAGTACTGCGGAGTAGCTCCTGATCCTCCGTGAACCTGAGGAGAGCTCGGTGATGATGGAGAGGGGGGGGGACCACTTACATCGTCAACGGGAGCCGGGAAGCGGTAGAGCAGAAGTATCTTATTTTCCGTATCCTGCACGGATGTTGCAGTCTTGCTAAGCCGGTCGCAGCCCTTAGTGGCAGCATACGATGAGAGGCCAGCATCCAAAGTGAAACAACAACTAAAAATAATAATCTTGATGCTGCTGTTGTAGACACTACAGTGGTCATGGACAGAAACTAACCCTTCATTCTCTCTCGCTCAGTGGCAGCGTCATTCGTACCATCACCATCGTGCTGTTGTGGTGGTGGTATCTTATACATCTTGACTCCCTCGACCTCTCCTATCAACCGCTGGCCCCAACCTGGGATACCAAACTTATTAGAAATGACTATACCGCCCTTAGACGAGAGGGCCTCTTCCAGGACTTCGCCATATTTAGACATCACTCCGTCACCTAGCCAACAACACCATCATCAGCCGGCCATACCCACCCTCCCACCTACCCGGTCTGCCGTACAGTGTCACCACTTGCGGATCTATCTTTCGTATAAGGCCAGCATCAAAAGCGTTACCCCAGTAAAAATGAGGCGCCACGCCCACTCCTGATGTTGTGCATGCTTTTATCTTCGACAAAAGCACCAGCCACGGATTCAGCTCGATACCCGCAGCCCTGCAGAAGTTGCCCTTCGAAGCAGCAGCAATGACCAGCCTGCCGTCGCCACTCCCGAGGTCCAGGAAGGTGGACTTGGCCGGCGTGACGCCCGAGCGCGGCAGCAGACGGTTGAAGATAGCGTCGAGGCTCTTAGCGGTGGATGGAAGGTAAGGTGGGCCGCGATAACGACGGGACAGCTTTGGCACAACTAAGGGTATCTAAGGTTGACCATGAGGCTTTACAGATAGCGAATCTTAATTTTCTCGGATGACGAGAGGGACTATTCACATTGATGAGACTGAAATTGTAATGGAGAGATCAGGGAGGGAGAAATGGCGAACAGGAGCAACATCATCCTCAAGCTCACGTTGTTGCTGTTGTTATTATTACCATAACAGCATTGAGCAGTACAAAGCCTCCCAGGGCGCCCTTGAACACGTTCTCGACACGACTGCGAGGTATGTCTCTGCCCAGGAACTTGACGGTAGCACTCAGCACTTCCTCGTGACCTTCATCAGCAGCAGCAGACGGTTTTTCTGAGATCACCGCTGACGATGATGAAGTTGAGGTCATCAGGATAGGGGGGAACCAAGGAGAAAGGAAGATTCCCAAAGAGCAACACAACCGACGGCAACTAGTGGTGAGAAAAAGTCAGGTTAACATTGACCACTGCTTCTGATGATGATAACAACATGTCCAAACCTATCGCCTAGAGGTAAAACAACTCCAATTCACAATCACCCATCCAGGAGGAACCCTCCCTCTAAAACAGAGACGAGCAGCTACAACAGTCAAACTTGGTTCGGGTCGAATGCTAATCTGTCGGGATGAACTGGGACTCTTGTGGGGTCAAACCTGATGATACTGACACTACCAACAGCCACCTCAAGACCTCCCCACCTTTCCCATTGCTCATCACCACCATCGCCAACCCAACAGTCGATGTAGGTATCATCCTTGAGCACTCCCAAGGCCTGCTCAGTCGGTATCCAGGCCTCGTCAGATTCCCACATGAACGCCAAAGTCCCGTGGTATCTCTCAGGCTGACCATCATTACTACTACCAACAGCAGTAGCCCGATCGGGGCCATGCGGGGACAGCTTATTGTGGATGGAACTGCAACCCGGTTCGAACCCTTGCTTGGCATCATAACCACCGTAAAGAAGGCCCATGAATTCAGACATGACCTAAAGGAAGGTGATAATCTCACAAGACCCCCTCGTATGGGTTATTACGTTCCTGTGGAACCACGGCGGGCCGGAAGGTGTTTTCTGATGTCAACCATCGGGGTGGGAAAATGACAAAGTCAATATTGGCCGTACCCGGGGCATACGATAGCGATGGTGATTGTAGTACTACCCCAATACTAGGATCAGGATGATCGTAAGTTACGGTATTGATCGCCATGAACAATCCAAGGTCATACACAGTGGGATAATAATTACCAAACCATCCAACTACATCATAAGGCGTCTTGTTCAACCTTGAAAGATACCTACATGAACAAAAGATACCTACATGAACAAAAGATACCTACATGAACTAAAGATACCAACATGAACTGAAGATACCAACATGAACTAAAGATACCTACATGAACAAAAGATACCATCAGGAACTAAATATACGTATATTAATAAGAGATTCCGGCATGAACAAAAGATATCTACTTAAAAAGATACCAACAAGAATAAAAGATATCCAGGTAAAAACGAAAGATACGTCTATGAATCTAGTATCTTCCCAACCCACCGGCAACCCAACCTCCCCCCAGCAACTACATCGAGCCATTGAACTTGGAGATCAATTCCAACTGTCGCTGCTGGTCGTCCTCTCCCTCCACTGCTGATGCTGTTGGTGCTCTGAAATGCCTCGGATGCGCCAATCCCGAAGTGATGCCGATGGGCCCTAGATCGGGTATCTTGAATGGCGCTCCATAGTTCTCCAGGAAATATCTGGAGGTTATAGTCGTAAAAGTAGCATAAAATTTCCACCACCATTACTACCCCCTCGCTCGACCATCCTCCACTTTATCAACAGTAAACTTGATCCCTCTCGGCAGCAGTACCATCTCTCTGGGACCAGCCCTCAACACCCCCAATTCCGTACCTACTTTTTCGCAATAAACCTCATCCCACAACCACCTTCTTACGTATATTCAACACGTTCTCCCTCGGCAGCAGCATGACATCAGCATCATGATGCATGAACACTCTCCCCTCGCTCGACATATTCTTATGAAAATCATACACCCCACAAGCAGCTCCCTTATGGTAGGCAATGGTAAAGAGAGAGTCGATCCAATCAACCTGTCTGTCCCCAAGGCCCTGCGCCTGCTCAGTGGCCTTGAATCTGTAGGGCTCGGGCGTGACCCCCTCCGCAGAGGTTGAGGCCGTGGAGGTAGCATAAAAGCTGAGCACCGCTAGTACGGTAGTATCTTTCACATTTTTCATTACTTTTTGCTGCCCTTGTATTTCCTATAAATACCACCACCACCATCATCCAGCCGACTGAGTTGACTAACACTAGGATACTTCCTGTAGGTCCATGTGTAGTAGTTGGAATTTCGTGGCGCAGTGAAGGCTGTTCCGCTGATAAGCTCAGGATACAGCCCGTACGGCGGGGACATGGGGGAGTTCTGGTTCCGTGGTACCGCGTACGGCAACGATTCCGTCATGAGAAAATTCTGATACCCTCCCACGCTTTGATACCTACAACGATCACTACCACACCACCACCAACACCTGCCAAAACCTACTCTATGCCGCTGCCTTTGGAGCCAGGAAAGGCATCCTTGCTGCTGCTGTGGTGACACCATCGACGCTGTCCCATGACCCATGATGAACAGCAAGCCTTGCGTAAGGTTAAAAAGTATCTTCCCGATAAGGTTGGTGATGGTATTAACATGGTGATGTAGCAGATGACCGGCAGAACAGGACCCCTGTATTGAAAGATACTACTTTTAACTACAACTCGACACTCGAACCGTCTTCCTTCGAGACCCAGCGACTGTTTCAGTATCACTATCGTCAACAACCCATCATTGCTGTCGTCAACTGCTGCCCTTCTGAGCAACTTAGAAGCGGAGCTTCCTCCTGAGGAAGACGAGGTCCTTGGAAGGCTTGTTGCCGCTCTTCTCGAGAGAAGGCTTCTGGAACTTCTCCTTCATCAACTTAGAGAAGCTCAACTTAGCCTGCTTCCTGCCGTCAACAGTCTGCATTTGCTCGTCAGAGACCAGAGATTTGCCATCAATGTCATGAGGAAGGGTATACCTACATGAACAGCGTCTCCCTGATACCATCCCTCCCCCAAACCCTTTGTAATATTACCTGGTGGCGATGAGATGGTTGAAGTTGACGTACTTGACGAAGGTCTTAACCCTAGAGCGCTTGTCCTGCTTCTTCATGCTCATCTTCTTAGTGACGGATTGAGGGTGCTTCTCGATACCAACGACAAGGCAGTGACCATAGGGATGGCTCTTGGTGCCGTTCTCGCTGACCTTGGCGATCACGGCCTTGTGACCGGCCTGGCGACCGTTCAGAAGGATAACAACACGTCCGGCACGGAGGCTGAAAAGTAACGAAAGTTATGGTATTGCTACACGAGACGACAGGTATGTCGAAGAGCCTCATCCACCCAATCAGACTTACAACTTTCCCATGTTAAGTAGTCAACAGTGACTTGTTGCTGGACTCGGTAGAGCGGAGGGCCTCCATACACCTATCTCCTCTCAAATCGATCACGTGATCGATTTCAACATCGCGCGCTACCATCGATCCCCAGACTTGATGGAACTAATCCTACTCCCTTTGGAGGCTTCGACTGATGTATTAGAGGGGAATGTAGATGGAATAGCATGTTTCCAAGAACATCCAGTTAGACGGTGCCTCGCGACCGAGGGGGTCAGAGCTCCCGCGTTTTCGATCATTGAACGATCACTGACGGTCTCTACTGACATTTTTCAAGTTGCAGGGAATAGTTGATAAATGGTGACCAGGATGGAAGACCAGAGGGCGAGTCCAAATTCTCGCCCTACAGCAGAACTCACGGTCGTGCTGCCTTACGCCTGTGCTGATCAGGACGGTCGTTTCGTGCCACATAAAACTTCGAGATTTCATTTACAGTATGATCAACAACGGTGATCTTGATGATCAGCAGTGAAACAAGCGCCTTCTCCCCATCACTAACTGTGTACTGGCTGATAGCAGCAAGGTGGGAAGGCCCCTGCTGAGTGAATCTCGAGTACAGTTCGCTGTACTCCCTAGGTAGCTCGGAAACCTCTGTTTCTAACTACAGTCTTTACAGCATCACTCGTGCCAGCTTTCACCTCGAACAAGATGGCACTGACTTTTAGTGGCATGAATGTTTTCCGAATCACCGTCATCGTAAGCGGAACTCCCCAGGTGCATCCTTTTTGGCAACATGAAACCCTCAGTAGGCTGTAGAAACGGCAGTTCAACTGTGAGCCCAGCATACGGTATGGGCTGCTACCAACAGGGTTCACCCCTATGCTATACAAGTCCGCCAAACAAATTTGGAATATCGTCTTTCCCGCCGCTGGCTCCAACTGAGACGAGTTATTACGAGACGGAATGTCTGGGGATACCTTCTAGTACCCTACTGAGTATAACCCCAAAGTTTCAGACCACATCACGTAATGGGTTCAGACACCTCGGAGGGTACTCTCACCTTCTCCATTGAAGCCACGTCATCAACACAAAAGAAGGATATGTACACAACATCAAACACCTAGTTCGCATGCTAGTGGAAGAGCGGATGAGCAAGAGCGATGAACTTTTGTCCTGTTCGGACATCCCTTCGAGGTTACCCAAACGAGGGAAGATCTCAATATGCTCCTCCCCCTTATCCCAGAAATGCCACGTTTGGTTCCTGGCAGCCTCCACAGCAGAGTTGGAAATGTTACGGTATGCATCACAGAAAGCTATGAACGTATCAAATTGCTTCTTCACGATTTCCATGACATCAGTGCATGCATTTCGCCTCGAGAACCGTCGTAAAATGGTTCGAAACAGGCGCCTCCAACCGTGACTGGACAGGCGGGGCTGCTGCTGTTGCAGTGCCCCTCGCTCGTAGATCTCCCTGAGCGGGTCCATGCCAGCGCCTAGAGGAGGCGGTGCGTTAAACTGGTAAAACTTCATCGTCGGAAAATAATCATCATCATTCAACTTGGCAACATAATACCCCCGAACAGCATGGACTTTGCCGTAACTGCGACAAAGGGAGCGCTGAATCGACAGCTCGGCCGAGGCCTGCTCCTACAACACAGTCAGAAACGCCGGATGGTCACCATCCTGAGGGCAGCTGATATACCCTGTTCTTGGGACGTTGGAGCCCTGTCTAAAGTAGAATACGAATTCCGTAGAAAACGGTTCAGAGGTGCGATTGCTGCAGTGGCATGTGGTTATCGAGCCGTTAGCCACTAGTTGCGGATAACCCTCCAGGAGTGGAGGGAAGTCCTGAAAAAGGACAAGTCGGAGAACACCCAAAGAATGTGTGATGGTGAAAGTGTCACCCTTCACAGCGAACTGAACGTCTGATGCCAGTGAATCTCACATCTTTTGGGTTTAGTGAAGGAGAAAGGGGAGGGCCAAAACAGTGGTGGCGGCCAGGATGCTGATGATGATGAAGCGTTTCCTTGGCATTCGGGAGACTATCCTGAGCACGGCAAGGAGGACTCGACCAGTTCACTTAGCCCTCAGCGAGAGTGTAGCTGATACTGTAGCAAGCAGTGCTGGCCAGTAGGCAGGCGGCCGTCGCCTCTATCGAAGATGAGTTTCCCTCCAGACGCGGGAGAGGGAATCCAATACCGCGCGAAAGACGAGAGTTTCTCGCTTGTCTGGGGTGCTCGAAGGAAGGAGTTTCCAGCGACGCGGTCGCCTCTCTCTACGTCGCCAAATTTGACTGAGTAGGGCCGCCGTGACCAGTGGTCACCATCCACACCCTCCTCTCCTTGACAACCATCACCCAGTCGGTAATGCCTTTGCTTGCCCATCTAGGAACGGACAGGTCCAGTGATCTCATAAGAAGTGGTACTGAGGCGGTGTTACGGGTGCGACTGTGATGCCCCTCTCCTCGCAGGAGCGACATGAGCCTCGATCAGATATTTCAACAGGACTTCTTTCACCGCGATTCACGGAGTGCCCTTCGTCACTGACCATCTCACGCTTCATACAGATCGTCCAGCTTTCAGGCTGTCAATAATCGTCGATAAACATAATGTTGTTCCAGGCGTCAGTTATACTGACCATCACTGTTCCGAACTCAACAATGACAGTAGTTTGATCAAAGTATTTCTCACTGCTACGACCATCTAGGTGTATTATGCTTTTCTTCTACTATCATCTCATCAAAATTAACAGTTATTATTATCACCACAATGATGATGATGAGAATGCTCTATCTTACTCCATCTTGCCAGTGTTTCCTTTTTGGGCATACTCTTCCTCCTGCCGTAACTCAGCCTGGTGTACATGCATGGCCTCTATCTGCCGGTCTACCACAATTCTACCAAATGTCTTCATAACCTCATCAATCAGAATGACAGGGAAGGAGAAATACAAGACCAACGCCCAGTCGTGAATGTCCAGCGGAACAACGCCAAAGATGCTCGCCAAAAATGGTTGATACAGTATGACCATGTGTATTCCGATACTGTTAATAACAGCCAGGCACAGCCATGGGTTGCACCAGGGGGGCAGCTGCAACAGCGAACCGTCTTCCGAGAGAGCATTCAGCGCGTTGAACATCTCAATAACGACCAAGACCGTCAATGAGAACGTGCTCGCCTTCGCTTTACCATAGGTAAAGTAGCTGCACGCGTCACCAGGGATCATGCCCTCCAGATGGTTAGCCGTGAAAGAGTCACCCCAGGCGTGACATTGATCCCAATGCATCAGCTGCCAAAGCGTGACAGTAGTATGCCCATCAGCAGCACCCTCGTCGAGAACAAAGTAGTAGATAAAGATACCGACAGTCGCCAGACCAACATACATACCAATGACGCAATAACGGAAGAACACCCAACCGGATATCAGCTTATCATCACTCTTTCTCGGAGGTCTCTTCATAACGTCCAAGTCCGGAGGGTTAAACCCTAGAGCCGTCGCTGGGGGACCGTCCGTGACCAGATTCACCCACAGCAGTTGAACCGGCGTAAGACTCTCAGGGATGCCAAGTGCAGCGGTAAAGAAGATGGAGGCGACCTCACCGATGTTACTGGAGATGAGATACCGTATGAAGGCCTTCATGTTGCTGTAGATACTTCGGCCCTCTTCGACAGCAGCGACGATCGTGGAGAAGTTGTCATCAGTCAAGACCATATCAGACGCTTCCTTAGCGACCTCTGAGGAAACGAGGAAAATAATCAACAATTTCATCATGCTACTTCCAGTAGTTTCCTGCCTTCTCTTCACAACAATACTCATCACACTAAGCCGTACCACAAATTTTCTCACAAAAACACAGACATTCGCAACCGACTAGTAAATTTTCCTCAATCGAACCACACCATCACCAACTCACCAGTGCCCGAAATTCCCATAGCGATTCCAATGTCAGCTGCCTTCAACGCAGGGGCATCATTAACACCATCACCCGTCATGGCAGTGACCTCACCCAAAGTCCTCAATATTCTCACAATAACCTGACGACCAGCAACCATCACCATCATCACTACTACTAACTATTACCTGTTTATGACGAGGCTCCGTCCGGGAGAAGACACCACCTTGCTCATCCATGCACCTCCGCAGAACGGCAGTCTTGTCAGAGTCGCTCAGCTGGTCGAACTCTCGTCCGGTCAAGCTGACTGCGTTCTTGCCAGGAGAGATGATACCGAGATCCTTAGCGATGGCCTCAGCGGTGAGCTTGTTATCACCAGTGATCATGACAACGCTGATACCAGCCTCGCGACAGCTGTCAATTGCCGGGCGGCATTCGGGACGTGGAGGGTCCATAAGCCCCACCAAACCGAGGAAGGTGAGCTCCTGCTCGACCTTGATGAAGTTGGCCGGGTCCTTCAGAAGACTGCCATTCTTGCTGTCATCATCAATACCCTTGAAATGAGCGACACGAGGGTCGAGCTGCTTCCGCACTGCCAAGCCCAGCGTCCGAAGAGCCTCTTCACCTACAAACGAAAACGATGCCACAATCAACCACCACCAGCGCATTTTCCCCAATAATCATTACCCGCCATTTTTTCGACGTAGTCATCAAAAATGGTATTTTTCATCTTCTTATCGAGTGGCTTCACGCTGCCATCGGGCATCATAATCGTAGTGCATCTAAAATCCACCACAACTCACCATCACCACATACCACACTTCCCCTACCTATCCAGTATAACCTCTGGCGCTCCCTTCACGTAAAGAGTATTCTCCGATCGGTCCTTCTCCTTTACTATTATCGACATCGATTTCCGGTCTCTCGTGAACTCCAACGTCGCCACCGGCGAGCAAAGATTTGCCCAGTAATGGGAGAAGGCTTGAAGGTCCTTAGCCGAGCGGTCCTCCGACTGCACAGAGACCAATTCAACGTGCTATCACTCTGATCACCATCGCCTACCTGCAAGCACCTCCTGTTCAAGGCCTTGTCCGGGCACCCTATTTTCTCAGCCAGCACCCTGATGGCAGCTTCAGTCGGCTCCCCAGTTCGCCTGATCTTAGGCTTCTTGGTAGCATCACCATTCTCAGTATCAGTTTCAGTATCATCATCAACATCCTCATCGTCGCCAGGCTCATTGCTGTATCTCAGCCTACTCTGGTTACACATGGAAGCGCATTTAGCGAACTCCGCCAAACCAGTAGTATTCGAGGTCGGCGGCGGCAAGGACGGTCTGATCTCCCCGACGGGCGTGTAGCTAACACCATCAACGTTATAGGTGTTGAGGACTCCCGCGGATGATGAGCTTGATGGGACCGCGAACTTCACTGGCGCACATCTCGTTAGTGGTGAGAGTGCCTGTCTTATCGGAGCAAATAACCGTCGTGCAACCCAGGGTCTGTACGGACGGCAGTCGCCTGACAATGCAGTTCCTCTTAGCCATTCTCCTCGTCCCGAGTGCCAAACATGTAGTGATGACAGCGGGAAGACCTTCCGGAATGGCAGCCACAGCCAGGGCGACCGCGACCTTGAAGTAGTAGATACAGCCCCTGAACCAAGACCCGTACACAGGGTCGAAGAAAAATGCTTGTAGTTGATGATCCACACGACGAAACAGATAACAAATATGATCTTCGCAAGGAGCTCCGAGAACTCCTCCAACCTCATCTGAAGGGGCGTCTGCTGGTCCTCTTCCGCAGCATCGGCGACAGCCTTTTGAATTTCACCAATCTCCGTGTTCATGCCTGTGCCAACAACCACGCCAACGCCACAACCATTAGCCACTGCTGTCGACGAGAACAGCATGTTGGTCTTCCCTTGCACTTCACAAGAGCCTTCATCATCGTCGGGAACAGCATCAACGTCTTTGCTCACAGCGACGCTCTCACCAGTCAGCTGGCTTTGTTCTACCCGTAGGGTGGTGGTGCGCAGCTTACATAACCGTATGTCCGCAGGAACCTTATCGCCTACCCGTACTTCAACGATATCACCGGGAACCAGCGCTGCTGAGTCGAGCGTAACCCAGCTGCCGTTACGCAGGACATGAGCGTGAGCAGGCTGCAGCGACTTCAACGCCTCAAGCGCGGCCTCGGCGTTGGTCTCCTGCCAAACACCCACTATGGCGTTGGCGATGAGAATGAGAAGAATCACTAGGGGCTCCACGTAACTGCAAGAAAAAGGGTCACTCAGTGCTGATGACGACACGAGAGGGCCTACGCTAGCATCCCTTCGTCGTTGTTCTCATCATCGAAGTATGCCAGAAGGAAAAGAAATAAAAGCAGCAACCAGCAGTATTTTAACCATAAGATCGTCGAATTGCTCCAAAATAAGAGCTATCATGGACTTTCCCTCGGTCTGAAAAAAATCATAATTTCTTCCACCGCCGGCCACGAAGTTGATATTACCTTATCCAGTTCATTGGGCCCGTATTTTTTCGACTGAGCTTCGACCTGTGATTCGGCCAAGCCCTTCTCCACGGAAACGTTAAAGAAGTCCAGAGCCTCTTGATAGCCTCTCGCGTAAGCGATCGCCCTTATCGACGTATCATCTAGCTTCCCTTTTCTGTTGCTCTTGGCACTACTTCGTGTACTTGTCATTGTTGTCAGTAATGATGATGATAGAAATCAGGCAGCTCTTGTTAATGGCAAACTCTTCGATGACGTAAGAAGATCAGAGATCAAAGAAGAGTGATAAAAACCCACTGAAAGGCGCCAACTGTACGATGGTCAACGACGACCCCGCGTTGGAGGGCCCTTTTTGAAAAAGCGCTCGCCATTCTAATCGATTTGAACTGCGCGCCGACAGAGAATGCTCGTC
This sequence comes from Perkinsus olseni, assembly GCA_013115135.1. Classification (NCBI taxonomy): domain Eukaryota; phylum Perkinsozoa; order Perkinsida; family Perkinsidae; genus Perkinsus; species Perkinsus olseni. Next base: position 87,256 of record JABANP010000049.1, read on the forward strand.
CGTGGATGAGTGAAGTTGAAATGGAGCGAGCACTGACTGGCAGCCTAGATTCGACGCTACAAGATGAAGGATCTTTCACTGGCAGCCTGTGGCAGAAGAGGTGAACCATAGCAGTCATGAGAAAAAAGATTCTTTTCTTCCATCAGAATTTCCCCGTCCAAAAGCGCTAGCGCTAGCACGAATACGGCGTTGTATGGTAAGGGATTTTGTCGGTGGAGGCTGGTGAAGTTAGTGATGAATCTGAGAAAGGAGTGGTATCAGAAAAGAAAAAATAATAAGTCCTCCCATGATCAAGATGACAATGACAATAATAACATACCCGGCGAAATGCACGCGCAAGCAGACAGCCTTCAACGCGATACAGTCGTATCCGTGGGATCATCGAAAGGCGAGAGGAAGCCCAACAGAGTGGCCTTTAACGGCGGCAGCGTCAATTTACCTCATAAGCCTAGCAACGCTATCGGTAGAGCCACTCGGAAGGAGTCCTCTGGGAAGGACGGTATCTTCGGTCTACAGCGGAACTTGCGGAAAGGCATGAAGTCATCGGAGTGGTAGGCCGCCGTGAATAAGACATGAACAATGATGGTGATGATGCTCAGGCATTTGAAGAACCTATTAGATGGCATAAATAAAGCGCTGAAGCGTGTAGCAGATTCTGAGTCCTACCTAATCTCGCGTATCGTCAGGACGATCCTCTGGTGTACTCTGTACTTATTCGTCACACGATCGATGTGAGAATATCAATACCATCTCTTTCTTTATAAGCGTAACTTTCAGGACTAGGGAGTGTAACAGTGAAGGTCTGGTTGAAGCAATATGTGGTCCAACAGGAGCTGAGCCATGTGACTGGGTCATATCTTTCCCTTTCGAGTGGCAGCGAGTGTGGTAAGAAAATCTGTATTAACCCATGATGAACCTAAGATACCCCTGCCAGGTTCGATAGTATTGAGAGAGTCTTCTTATGGATGGTAAACGTCGACTGGTGTATTTGCTATTATGTGGCTCGCAACAAGAGCGAGTACTTCAAGAGCGTTGCATGTTGGACGGACATCCTCACCATGCCAGCATTCAGTCTTCTCTTCTGGTTCGGCTCCAAGGCGGCCAACACCGACTTCGATGCTGATACATATTTCGTTCGGTAAGGACGCCACTGTCGTCGCCATCATCACCATTTTCTACAGGTACGGTTTCATAAGGTTCCTCCGACTTTACGGTATGGAACCGACCTTCGAGATTCTCTTCCCTAACATGAGCATGACCAGAAGACAGGTCCTGTCCATAGCCCTGGGTGTATTGTCATTACTATTGATGTTCTCGGGCGCCATTTTCAACGAAGAAAGCTGCACGATGGGTCGCAAGGACTACTTCATCACTTATGAGGACTTCGTCTACTTTCTCATCATCACTATGTCAACGGTAAGATACGCCCCATTCGTTTGCGGCAGAAAATAAGATTCCCATTAAGAGTAAAATTCCGCATAGAAAACATATGCGTGCGAAATTGCGACGAAGTTAAAATCGTTGTGAAGAAAATTATCGCGTTTGACGCTTGCTCGGGCGGTCTATCTACGAAGCTTAGTGATTTTGTGGTTGTTCACGCGGCCAAAAATGTGAAACTAGCAAGCAGGAGAATTGAGGATGATGCTATTCGGCAAGGTCGAGAGTACGGGTCAACCGCCTCAGGTCGGATACGGAGACTTCTCGCCGATCACGCTTCGAGGCAGGATACTAGTCCTGGTCTTCATCGCGCTCACGCTGAGCCTGGTGACACTACAAGTGAAGAAGTTAATGCTCATCTTGGCCGAAGACAATATACAGTAGTATCATCAACGGCATCATCATCATCATCATCATCATCATCGTCATCCGGCCCCCCTCAGGTATGGCGTGGCGCCGAGCAGCTCTCTTTACTACATCCTAATGGTCTGTGATAGAGTAGATCTAGTACTCATCCAAAGCCTCATTAAAGAGCTTTACACTACTGAGCTTTACGAAGGGGCACCACCAGTACTGGTCATCACCACCACGGAACTACCACATGAACGGGTAGGCGGAAAAGGTTAAGCCGCACAGGAGGCGGTCACGCGCTGTGGTTGTTTCAGACTTGTAAAAAGCTGAACGAGACATGCACGGCCCTTGGGATTCATCTTTACATAAGAAGATTTGACTTTGTTTCTGCCTACAATCCTCCGTCACTCAACGCCACCGCTGGCGCCACCGCCGGCGAGAACACCCCTACCACAACATCGTCATCTCCTGCGTCATCATCAGCATCAGGGAACAAGAACAAGATCATAGTATACGCGACTATGCTTGGCGGTACCAATACTCTACCTACTCGTCTGGACCTCGCCGCGGCTGTCTACATACTCACGCCGCCACCTTCCTCGGGGCCGTCGGTGACCTCGGCCGTCCCAAACGATTCCCATTTGTATTCAACCACAGCGTCGAGCGTGAACAGTGGTAACAGCGATGGTGCTGTCGAGGACAAAATGACGTATCTTAGAATCCTCGCACTCGGAAGAATCTTCACGCCTTCCACTGCAGGAGCTCGAGACGTTCTCTTCAGAGAGGAGATGATGGGGAGAATCGTGGTCATTACCAATACCAAGGAATTTGATGCCATGATCAGATCGCAAGGGGTCGCCGGGGTGCTGTGCGTGAGCGAATTCAGACAGAACCTCATAGCGAGACATTGCGCTGGCATCAAAGGCTTCCCGACCTTAATAAGCAACCTTGTTTCTAAGTTCGACCGGATACCGCCACCGCCGCAACAACAGCAGGTCTCCTATACGACGAAGAGAAGTCAAGGGGACACTCCAGCGGTGCCTGACCCGACCTCGCCGGTGACGCCACCGGTTTCGGAGGCGGGCACTGTGAAAGCAGCACCAGCAGCAACAGTCCCGGGGAGCATGTCCTTGAAGGAAGAGGCCAGTGGGTTTGCTGACTACTGCAGGGGGGCCCAGTACAGACTGATGGTCATTCATTGTCCACCGATCGATAATGAGGAGGTTGATGATGAGGAGGTCGGGCCTCAAGCGGGAGGAACAGGCCTGCTCATCATCGTCAGCGTCGGCGACCTTTATGATACGCTATAAGAGGGCAGTGGAGCATCTGTATCATTCTTACAGTGTACTACTGCTAGGACTACTGGTGCCGCCGAGTGGAGGGGAGGTCATGGTTGATGGCGAGGGAGGAGAGAGGAAGCTGCTCATTAACCCGGATCCTGAGACGATCTTTGCTGCCCCCTTGCTGTACGAAGTCACTGAGGGCGTTCAGGAGGGTAATGATGATGAGCAGCGGAGACCTTCGAATGCTGGCATTGAGGATGAGAAATCCTATGTCGACTTGCTGGTGCTATGTGATAGCGAAACTACCTTGGATACTCTACAGTATTACACCTCCTGGCCGCCTTCCTGTGTCACCAAGGTTAAGAAGAAAACGACGAGGTCAACACGATCGTCTCAATTGTCATCGGCGAGGCACTCAACTCTGAGTGGCGGGCGGCCTGATAACCAGATGAAGGGGCATCGCTCATCCTATGCCTCCCAAACCGGCGATGATGATGACGATGATGACGGTTGCATAAGCGTTACGTATGAGGACGATCTTCCCGCTGTCTTCCCTAATACCGACGATAAGGTGAACAGTCCCAGTAGGAGGGAATCCTCAGCTCGGTTGAATCAACATAGGATGACAGCTGCGGTATCCGAGGCCCTCTCGCCCCGTCCCACTGAAGGGGCGTCATCGTTGTCTCGCCTCAGTAGTGCTTCCAACTCTCTACTCTCGAGTATCCGAGCGTCGCCCTCGGCTCCTCGACGTTGCCCGATCGGCTGCGACGGCGAAGATGGCGATGATTTTGCTAGCGCTTGTTTTTCCTTGGAGTTGCATAAAGCGCGAGTGCTACAGAGGCTGTTCAAAGGGGCCGCTACGACATCAGCTAGGAGGAAGACGAAGACCCACCTGACGACAGCTCAGCGGCCATCAACGCAGTCGGTCGTCGTGGACGAGCAGGGACCTGCGACGATGGAGGCGATGGGCGGCAAGTCGGGCCGACCTGCCGAAGACGCGAGTATGGGAAAGTCGGCAGCATCGTCATCATCACTACTGGCGCTGCCCTCACTAGGTGACCAACATGCTGGTTGACACTAGTGTCATCATCCTGTCTTAGATTCGGCACAACAGCAGCAGCAAACGATGAAGACGAACGATGAGGAGGGGTTCTTGGACTACGGTTTAGAGTTCAGTGATGTCACCCAGGCGTTGGCAAGGTTGGTATCATCATTGTCATATTATTATCCATCCTTTGCTCCTCTCCGGCAGGTACGCTTGCTACGTGCAGCAGCCTTTGAGTGGTGACGACAACAGCACCTCTGCCCCTGCTAGCCTCAGCACAACCCTACCACCCAGAATCATACTCTTGCTCGGCTACCAGGCACGTACTCTACCGCACTTCCTTCATGACCTATTCAAAAGCCTACCACGCCCATCACAAGCCCAGCATGGCAGCATCCTGTCGTTAGCACCGCAGGCCTCCTTGTCCACGGCTTGTTCCAATTGCGGTCGTCCTTTGCCACTGGTGGTGTGTCTATCACCAGTCAGTCCAGTCGACGCTATTCTTAATGATCCGTCTATGAGTACTACTACGGCCAGTTTTCACATCAACATCCTCAACTCGTACATACCATATTTTTCGTACATCCGGGGATCTGTTGATGATGATGTCGACCTCCTTCGGGCGGGATTGAACCTGGCTCACACGGTCTGTATCTTCAACAGCCCCCCAACTCCGCCACTCAGTACTCGTCAAGGCGCCCAGCAACAATCACTACCGCACCATCAGCATAGCTCTGTCCCTACTATTGGTATGACAACGACCAACACGCCAGGGACGGCCTACCCTGCTATCCCCACCAGGAGCGCTCCCATAAATCCTGTGGATGGTTTTGGTATGTTCTCCCCGATGAAACCAACCATGGCAACAGCGATGGCGGGAGCGAATGCCAACGCCCTTCAGCCGGCTTCATTCGGTTCGCAAGGGTTGGTCGGGTCGAACCACGTGAAGAGTGACGACGAGGTTGTTGTCGCGTTGTGGAAGGCTCGGTCGGTGTTGATGATGGTGAAGGCAGGGAGCGGTCAGAAGGGATCATCTAGTAGACGGTCGTCGACAGCATTGCCGTTGAATGATAAGACCCAGGATGAAGCGGAGGGCTCTCGAGAGCAGCAACAACGAGAAGACGAAGAGCAGAAAGCGGTGCCAAAGTCACCTGCTGGTCATAGACCAACTATCTTTGCTAGACAGGCTTCGGTGGTGTCTGGTCGGAGAAGCGAATTTCACAGTAAAAGAAGCAGCTTTGTGGCGACCGGGGGCGACTTTGAATCGGTCGAGAAGCTTCGGACGCTTCAAAAGTTCTACCCTTCACGGCGGCCTTGGCAAGGGGGCGACTGGCGGGCAAACGACGGGGATGTTGTCAAGCCTTGCTCGACTGTTCCGCTGGAGAACAGCAGGGAAGAGGGGGAAAAATCTTGTTAAGAGAATATCGCTGAACAGACCGAGACGAGATAGTATCTTCAAGGCTAGCTACAGGGCAGCCCTAGTTGGTGGTCCATCGAGTAGCAGCAGTACTGATATCATCCATCGTTTTGGTAACGCTGCCAACCCGCATAAAGCGGCGGCTCTGTTTAACGCCCTCCAACAGTCGATAGTATTCACAACCTGCAGGTAGTCGTCGTCTGCTCCCCACGCGCTCGTTGATGATGGTATTCCCTCAGTACATTACCGCCAGCGGCTCTGCAACCACCAATGCTGCTCGAACTCGCTGACCATAGGTCAATACGGTTAGCAGATGTCTCGAGGTGGACACCCTGATGGAGGTAAGTGATGCTGTGAGGAATGGGTGATGATTCAGCGGTCGGATTTCAGGTGGGGTGCCGAACTTCAGGGAATCAGCCGAGTATGCATCTGGAAGAATGTAACCGATATCATCTTCGTCCCCTCTTGTCCTTTTCTGCTTCTTTTCAGTGTCACCAATGCAGCGTTTCAAAGTCTCATTTGTCAACTGCCAGGAGTCAGCTCGCACATGTTGACCATCGACGTCGTAAGACAATTTATAAGTGGGGTATCTTTCGGTGGTGGACACACCTTCAACCTCATCGACTGTCCTGTCCGACACTGGGGAGCTCCGTGAGTACCGCACCATCACCAATTACCGTAACTTTTGCTGTGTAGGTTCTCGAGAGTCTTCTTCGACCTTTACGATGAAGGGACAATCTGTATTGGCGTGTACAGAGGCTCGCCTGTTTTCGAAACACCGTTGCAGTGTTTACCCTTCGTCCTCACCTGCCCGCGACCGAATCTGGCTATGACGCCGGGCGATCAACTGTAAGGGCGATACAGCATCAACAGTGCTGTTCGGAGGGATTTTCGATTTAGGTATATCATTCCGAGAGGGGCAGCTTATACCATCTGGTAGTCTTCTGTATCATGATCATGTTATTAGCACCTCCCATCATGCATGACAACAATTGTTGTGTGTGGAAGTTAATGGGCACAGACACAGGGCGGATCAGTTGACGTTGGACAGTGGGTGTACGAGCTAATCGGTGGTTCGAGCGACTCGGAGTATCTTTGTGCATGGATAGACCTTGAGTCGACATAAGATTCCCGCAGAATGCCACTTCATCATCCACAGCGAAAACAACTCCTCTTACGCTAGTGGCAAAGAAAGTCTGATGCACGAAATAGCTTGAGTGGGAGTTGTTAGTCGATGTGCGCGGGGCACGCTGGAGATCAGACTGGATGAGATCATTACCGCTGTGTGGAATCACCCTGTATCAGATGAGCAACAACAGCAACAACGCTAGAAAGGCCTTCAAGTTTAGGAGGGAACTCGGTCTGGGTAAATGGCATCCGCTGGTTCAGATTCTGAATCATGTCCCGAACCTTCTGAGCTAAAGAAGGTTCGTGAGATAATTCGCTATGTTCTTGATGTCCACAAGCCAATTGGAATCGTCCTTATCATATGAGAAATTCGGGTAATTGGATCACAACCCATACCTATTCCTAACATGACCACGGGAAGGAAGCGATGAAAAATCAATGAGCAAAAACAGCGTGACGCAACTACTGTTCATATCGATCAGGCTCATAGCTCGCGCCCCGCTCATGGTGAGGCCACTAATAACGCAGGCTGGCCACACAATACGGTCTTATGAGTCACCTTACTGCACCGTTAGTTGGAATCTAAGGAAGGCGATCTGGCGGCGGGGTCAACCCCGACTACCGGGGCTTCTACTACACCGGACATTCACCACCCTCACAGTTCTCGTAACCCTCTCAGAGTTACCTCTAACCCGTGCCCATCCCCGAAACTGTATTGCTGTTCGTTTTCCTGATTCTTACTAACTAAGTCCTCGTGAAGCTTCGGCAGAACTGCCTGTATTCCTGCATGCCACTATGTCCATCCAGATTATTGTTGTTGTTGAGTCAACCAGTGCGGGTGTTACTACTAGCAGCTCGCTAGTGCGTCACTACTGCGTCACTGCTACGTCACTAGGGGGACTGTCTGATACAGTGGAGTTTCACCCGTGTTGTGTAAAACGCTAGTGTAAAACGCATAACGCAACGCGAAATAGACGATTTCAGAGCTCAAAACGCAAAAAAAGCGGAGGCGTCAAACATACCGTCATCCGTAACGCGTTGACATAACGCGCGAGAGGCAAAACACAATTAACAGCACAGCAAGAAATTTAGATACAAACTAAGCGGCAGGTCCAATACCAGTTAGCCGATGATAAAGGAAATCGAAGTTGATAATTAACTAATATTTCAATTACTGAAATTCTACGAGCGCAAACCATCCTGGGGGCTTATTCTCTTCTCTGTTGGTTGTGTTCGTGCAGTTAAGTCTCGTGATGGGAAGTGATTCTCGCGTTGTGTTGTGTTTTACGCGTTTAACACAACGCATAACGCGGTAAACACGTTATGACGCGTTATCGCGTTAGAGTTTTTCGCGATATTGCGTTTCACGCGTGCGTTATGACGCGAAGTGTTATCTCAACATAACATATTGCGTTTTCGCGAAAAACACTTCGCGTAAAACTGTTTTACGCGTTAAACAGGTGAAACTCCAGTGACATAGACTGTCTCAAAGACAGTGTCTAGTTTTTGTACATTTAGCTTAGCTAAACCTTCGCGGACCCCTTACTAGCACCCCCTGCGCTCGGCGGCGGACGATATGAGACTCATGGTATGAGTCATATCATGACGTGAGGCAAAAGTGTCGCCCAAGCGAGGCCGTCCTCGAAATCGGGAAGGTGACACAGTTCTTTACAGAGGGCTGTCACCAAATCTGGCTAGCCCGTCAAACTCGTGCACTATAACTCAGTACAATGTGGCTAATTCAACGGGGCTCGAAGAGTGGCGACAAGCTGGACACAAGAGGAGTTGCTCGATAATGAGATTTTATAGCGTAACCTAGCATAGCGTAATTCGTAGCGTAGAACGCATACTCATGCACGCGAGTGCAAGGCACAGAAATGAGGTCAGACGGCTATCTAAGACTGATGGTACTCAGTAGCAGTGAAGGTTATCTCGGCGATGATAGTCTAACAGCTGAGTTGCACTGAAGTCGGTGGTCGCTGCTGCACAGCGTACACTATGTTGTCCCTTGAGTGCACACGGCAGCAGCAGCACCCCGGCACACGACTTATAGCCAAATTCGAATTCTGAGCTGAGGTCGAATTCTGGCTACTTCTCGTACATTCCTTCAACTCTCTCAATCATGATGAAATTCAACCTGCCTTGGCTACTCATCGCTGGTCGTCAAGTCATGGTGGGCGCGACGACGGGCGTGTCCATCGGTAAATATCTATTTCGAGGAAGATTTACTGGAAGAGGCTTTAACATAACTGCTGACCTCGGTGAGGCTGATGTTGCATTTACTGTCGAATCCCCTAACCGGCAACCCTACGTCAGTGATCGATATGCCCTGGAAGGAGGTCCTAACACCTACACCGTTAACTTTGGAGATGGCGGTATAGACTCCTTCAACAATGACATGAAGAGAAACTTTCCGGGGATCCGTCTTCAGGCTAGCGATTTGGCCCGTCTCAGTCAAAGTAGCTTGTTCGAACTCAAACTCCGGGCACCAGTCGGAGAATTTGACAGACAAGCCTTGACCCTATCCGAGGGTCGAGGTAGATACGTCTATAACGACGGTGACGGTTTCAGGTTGACCTTAACTGTTAGTAGGCGGCGGCTGAGGATGAGGGTCGATTGTACAACTTCAAGACGCCGACGGCGAATCACTCGCAGATTCAAAGCAGAATTTCACCAACACTCATTTTCTGTCGGACTTTGGAAGCATACAGGGAATTCACTGAGCGAGTGACAAGAACTTGCATGAGTAATGCTCTACCGATAACGAGTGATGGCATACTGTTTTACATAGCTACTGAGAACAGGGTCTACATGCTAGTGGATGGGTTTCCGCGCCCCGATAAGGTTCTGACCCTCGACAAACCCGAGTGAAGCAGGTCTACTCCGAGACCTCGTCTGAAAAATGCTGTAGGAAATTGGAGGATTTTGTATCCGCTCGGAGAATCTATTGTGATTCGCTCCTGTGCATCATCATCATCATCATCATCATCATCATCATGATCGTTTTCAACACAATCCTCATTGAACTATATCCTGTATTTGTCGTTCGTGAATTCTGGCTGTGCTCGCCGACATTAGTCTCCCTTTTTAGCACTCAATGTGCTTGCTCGTGAAGGCTGTGTCCCAAGGAGCATGCGTACTTTGCTCGGGCCGAGCGATGGCCATTTTCTCAGTTACCTCACTCACTTATGGGTCGACAAGATGCCCGACATAGATCCGTAGATCATCATAGTGGTTTTCACATTTCCACTGCTCAAGTTAGCCCCTCCTTGAGACCTCAATGATGTTGTCGATGAGTTCAGTCGTATCAGGCGGGGTAACATCACGAATCAACACTAGGTCTCGGGGCGGCTGCTGCATTGCTACCTTCACTTTGTTTTCAGGAGTCCGAGATTAGTTCAGGTATAACGTCTGCTTCTCCTGTCATCAAGAGCACGCCGCGCCGCAGAGTACGACAAATGTATGTTACGTCCTCGTGACCTGCCGCTGCTCGCTTAACACGCCCTCCAAGGCTTCTCAAACGGCTTTCCATCTCGACATTCAAGTACAGTTCTCTCGAGTATGCATACCCCTGTGCGACTTTGCTATTATACATAAACCTTTGTGTCCGATTCACAGTGGTGTTTTGGCTCACCCACTGCGCGTCATCCAAGGTACAACTCTTGTTCGCTGTTCTCACAACATTCTCTGTAGCGACTCGATATTGCTGAGTCGTAGTAGCCTCCGAGCGCATCATACACTGATAGTAGGGGACGACGCTCGTGAGATCAGAACTTTCGATGTACAATCGACATACCAAAAAGTCAACGCAACGTCTTCTCCTATCAGTCTCGTCATTGGTCTTCTTGGAATGCAGAAGGCCCTTCATACTCCCCTTCATCTATTATCGTGAAGAGGCGTGCTCACTGCACTTCGAGGCTATCATTGAGAAACAGTACTCGTCTAGTAACCCGAATATGAAGGGAAATACGATAAAAGAAACGACACCATGCAACAACAGCAATCACCACATATTCTTTCTTTTCCGACAGCCCAACTTCCTCTTTTTAACAATAGCTCGCCTTCTAAAACGATAACACTACTACGGTCGAGAAAAGTGACTACCCTAGATTTTCTGTGGACGTCCACGCTCCTCGGGATTCCTCCTTCGTAAGCGAACCAGCTTCGCTGGCCTTGGGCAGGAGACTTTTTAGAAAGTCGGACAAGTCGTGGCATTCAACACCCAACCTCATCAGGGCCGTGTCAAGTTGCATATGCTGTGTTAATGTCAGACTAGCAAAGGCAGGCAGCGGTGGCATTGTAGCTGAGCTCGGTGCCCTCAATGATGATAGACACAGTTCAACCGCGGTGGTGTCGCGGTATCCGACCTTTCCCACAGCAACAAGATATTCCAAAGCCTCTCGTGGTGATAGTGGTTGAGCTTCAAAGATTCGCGATCGGTACTGGATGAAACAGAACTACGTGGAATGAGAATTTGCATTTTTGGTGTTCTTCGACGGATGAAATTGCACTGAATGGAATGGCCGTGGGCGAGATGAGAATGGATGTGTGATGGATGGAATTATAACGGATGAGATGAGTAACACCTGAGGTCGTGGGATTCGACAGTGTACTCGAGAGGTCCACCTAGGAAGAGATCCCGGTCACTGACGAAGGGCTGGATACTATCGCTAATAGTTCTGCCAGCATCCACATGGGAGGTAACGTTCCTGACCGTTGGTAAATCTGGCGCGTTCGTGTCGAAGCCAATGAACTTGGCGAGTAACCAGAGTTGATCATAACCCGAACGACGAGAAGCCAGGGCGTTAGAGATCTCATCTTTCAAAGGGTAAAGCAGCTGTGAAAGAAGGAGCTTCTGCCTAGGGGCGCCGCTGAAGGGCAGACAAACTGAAATGTACCCATCTCATTGAACTCAAACTCCATCAAAGTCAAACGAAGTCGAACGAAATTTCTCGAAAGACTACTCGAAATCGAAGCGTTGTGCGTATTCTGTACGTCTGAGTCTTCGTCGGTCATTGATTGCTGTCTACCCACACAGGACGGTGCAATAAGTGAAGACAGCTGACGAAGACGGCTGAACGAAGTCCTCTCAACACAGCATCATAGCGAGCTGTTGAACTAACATACTGGTAAAGACAGGCAAGAGGAGAGTAGGCCTCCTACCGGCGTCCTGCTAAGCAAGCTGGAGGATCTGGGCGCTGCAGCGATAGTCCTGCATGGAACACAGTGTCCTGATCCTGTCTGAGTGGACTAAGCCTCATTCCCCTCGGATGCCACGGCTCACCATTCTCAATTCGTCCCCTTTCTAACTCCAGTCTTGTGCCCTATATGTGTCATACGACTCTATGATCACATCTGATGCCCATCCCGTGACATATACCAAGGGCTGGGACACTATCTCGACGGGGAACGCTACGCGCATGCGTGTTCCACCGTGAGGTTTACTCCCGAGTAGCTTTGGTGCATTCTTGTCTTAGGGGTGCCTGCACTCAGTGTGGCCCCGTTTGGCGAGGTCTCTCAGGTGTTATATCTCCACGACTTTGCTGTGTGAATTGACTCCGTCCAACAAACTCGTAGTTTGAAGCTTCTGTTGATAAGGCTCGTCCTTATTTCCTTTGTCGAAGGAGACATATTAGGGCGCTTAAGCGTAGCTCACGTGTGCATGCGTCAAAAGATCGATTCGGAAGAACAGATTTTCGTTGTTCTTCTGAAGGCCGTGATACCGCCGCAGTAGAGTCGTCTGAGTAGCGGCGCCCCCAGGCAGGACGCTTCTTCTTCTATAGCTACTTTACCCTTTGAAAGATGAGATCCCTAACGACCTGGCTCCTTGCCACTCGGGTTATGGTCAACTGGGGTTCCCAACTCGGGTTCTTTGGCAAGTTCATGGGCTTTAACGTGCCAGTGAAGTTCCCAACGGTCACGAACGTTACCCTCGATGTGGACGCTAACAGAACTATTGGATATATTATCATGGGGACTGACTTCCAGCCCTTCGTCAGTGATCGATATCCCCTCCTAGGAGGACCTCTCGAGTACACTGTCGACTATACAGCCAGGGACCGGGCGGTCGGCTCCTCCGAGGACAGTATACCCAGATCTTACCTGGACGCGGTGATCGAGGCTGGTGGCTTGACTAATATTACTTACGGAAGTCCTAGGACAGTCCTTTCCAGCCTCGAGGATCCATCAGGGGCAGTCTTTGGCAGGCTATACCGCCCTCTTTTGAGAGGTAGATACAGTTTCAAGGATGGCAACCTGTTAGAGATAACTGTGAGGGTCACGAGCACCATGAGGGTGTTTATTCGTTGCAGAAGTCCCGTTGGTCGGAGACCTGTGCAGTTCTTCCGAAGATTCCAGCTAGTGCCTAATCCCTTTGCTCCTAACTTATTCACGTTGGATGGGTCCGCATTAGGGTTCTTCAGAGGGGCGCAGCGAGTCTGCCCAAGGTTTGACATACGAGAGAACCCCCTCGTTCCTGAACGCAACGGCGCATTTATATTTTCTGCTACCAGAGATACGTTGTTCGTGGTGCTTGGCGACTTCATTAAGGGCATCAAGCCTCTTATATTAACCAGAACTTGAGAGAGTAAACGTGAACTTCGTTGCGGCTCAGCCTGGGACTCCTTGACCGCTAAATTGGTCAGTTGCCTGCGTTTGGATGTTCTGTAGCCCGTTTTTGTAGTTCTGTATTCTGTATTCTGTAATTCTGTAAACGAGTGGAACTGTGAGTACTATTTCAGCTCCGCCGCTCAATTGGTGGTTGAGTTCAACAAGTAGTTCGAACTCCTATGCTTGCATTGGAGACGCGGGCCTCTTCTGTCACCTCTGCCGCAGCCGTGAGGTTTGGACGGAACCCCTTCGTTCTTTATGTGACTAACTTCGTTGACCTCCGCCGCATTTCTAAGCGGATTCCGCTCACAGAGCTCAATCCGCTCGGTCTTTTCTTGCTTCCGGCTTACATCCAGGAAGAAACAAGAAGTGAATCATCGTGTGTGTTAACAACGAACATGGCAAGCCGGCTGGACAGAGAAACATCGCAGCAGAAACGACAACAGCATGCAACAATGACATCACCAAACGTTCTTTCTTTTTCGGCAGCTCAATTTCCTCTTTTTACCCGTAGCCCGCCTGAAACAACGACTACATCGCCAGCTGATGATGATCAGAAAAGCCCAAGAAGGGCCCAAGAATTTCTCAAAATGCTACATAGTCCACACCGATGTACTGATTTTTGGGCAGCAAATGCACATATCGGTGAGCGGAAAGGAGCGCAGGGCTGACCCAACCCAGGACCAGCCTTGTACTGCGAGCTGGTAGGTAGCTTACCAAAGATTCGTCGCAGCTTTCCGAATTATTTGTTGGAGTGCCCCCAAAAGTTTGACCAATCACAAACGATGATCAACAACAGCAACAACAAGTTGTGAAGCCGAGGGGGGAGCCAACAGGATGAAAAGGAAGAGATTTTGTATTGCCATCGGGAAGCAAGATCAAATCGACTAAGGCGTTTACGCACATCTTGGACAAGCGCGAAATCGACCCCGTCACGATCGTTTCGAAAAAAACATTTGAGTTGAGTTCACAGCGTGTTAGCTGGTCATGCAGCCTCCCAGGTGATGAGCATTTCTTGAGAGTTGGGGCCTTTTCAGCATTCTCGCGTGCCCGCCAGTTACGGTAGAGTCAACTCGCAAGTGGCGACGAGCATCGGCAGATTCTCACGCTGATGCCCTCATCGGTCATCCTGTTTCTTGGGAAAGTCGGGCTGTGCGCTGCCGAGGAGGCGATCCACTATCTTTAGAGATTTCCCCAATAGAAAACTGTCAGAGCGCGGAACCGTCTAGAGTGGCCCTGCTCTCCCGCTGCTCTTCTGCAGCCCTGTGTTCGGCAAATCCGACTATCTCTACCGGTGAGTGATATGATAGCAGCTCCGAAGTAGCAGTACAAGTACGGTGTATTCGTTCCAGCAGGCTTCCTAACTCATGTTCGCTAATTTTTCTCGATGTATTTTGGATTTTTTGTGCATGGTACGCCATTGATCGCAGAGAGTTGACCGTTCGAGTTCCGCACCACTTTCCAACAGTTTAGGTGAATTTTCCACGAGTATTGAGAACTACTGAGACGCAGCCTTTGACGACTTTACGTTGAGTTCGAACTTGAGCTCTCCCGAATAAAACACCTACATCATGCCTCGGTTGGCTGTTGCCGTCCATGCCCCTCGGGATTCCTCCTTCGTAAGCGAACCAGCCTCGCTGGCCTTGGGCAGGAGACTTTTTAGAAAGTCGGACAAGTCGTTGCATTCAACACCCAACCTCATCAGGGCCGTGTCAAGTTGCATATGCTGTGTTAATGTCAGACCAGCAAAGGCAGGCAGCGGTGGCATTGTAGCTGAGCTCGGTGCCCTCAATGATGATAGACACAGTTCAACCGCGGTGGTGTCGCGGTATCCGACCTTTCCCACAGCAACAAGATACGCCAAAGCTTCTCGTGGTGATAGTAGCTGAGCCTCAGCAGATCCACGATGGGTAATCGATAATATGGTCGACGTGAGGGCCGCACAGAGGGTTGAGGAGGGCGTCGGTGGGGGTATATTACCAACAGACCTCGTGTAAGCAGTACCACTCCCGTGATAACCTACACAAAATTAATACACAAGGATCCCTGCACACCCTTATATACCGTCCTGTTCGGGCGAGGGTTGAGGTGCTCCGCCCTGAGCCGAGGAAGCCACAGCAGCATGGGCCGATAGGAGCTCTATTAAATCGGTGACTTTGCCGCGAGATTCCGTCGGCAGAGTGCCTGTCGAAGGCGATGAATGGCCCACGGAAAACCAACACTCTCACCACTATTATATCTTCTCATAACCTCATTATCCATAACGCACCAAAACCTACCGCTGTTGTGACCGAACCGACCGAAGGCGACATAAAGATTCACGACCCTATACAGCGGTAACGCCGACAACCCGACTGCCGCATCGCCTCGAAGAGCTTGGGTGTTGATATAACAATTATGAGTTCGGAAAGGTGTGGTAGTAGTCGTCTCCAAAACCACCCTGTCAGCGGCCATTGTCGCTATCACTTTGTTCGTTATCCGGCTCTTCGCCAGAGACGAACAGAACTGCGCTATTTGCTCCAAGGTGAAATCTTTCATCTTCCTACGGGCGTGTACCGCCAATAAGTCTATCATACCGTAACTTCCCTGCTTCTTCCCACCATCATATTGTTGGTGGAACTTCACCAAACCATACATGGCGTTGACCATCGCCTCCGGAGAGAGTCCGGTCCCATGCTCGGCCTTGCGAGTAGTAGTGATATTATTTCTAATCGTATCCGACATAATGAGTATCAGTTTCTCGTCACAAACTCGGCACTTCGCCCACACCCTCAGTACAGCAGCAGCATCATCAGCTGTCATACCACCTCCGGTACTCGCGATATCTTCTATCCTAGTACTGAGTGACCTCAGCGTCACCTCTACCATCCCTTTCAGTGGTGACGCAGCGCAATAGCCCTCCTCAATGCCTCTCAAGGACTCCATTATTTTATCAACATTGAAAGCCTCCTTATGCTGAGCTAACATATGTAGCAAAGATCTCCACAGTTCTTCCTCTTCGTCTGACGCCGGTGATTCACAGTAACTCCTCATGTGGCCGATGGACCGGATAGACCATGCCACCGCCTGAGGGGTTCCTTGGGAAGCTTTTAGTAGATTCAGTAACCTCCGATAGCAAGCATCCCTCCACCACTCATACAGAGACAGATCCCCCTTCACGAAAGGCAAGGAGAAGTACAACAGAGAGGCGACCTCGCTGCTACCGAGGTCCTCGATAGAAACTGAGCCTTCTTCCGGGGCGACAAGCCGTCCAAGAAGCTTGTGGACGGTCTCGGTATTACCAACAACTCGTCGTAGTCCATCACTATTACTCATACTGTACGCTGAATGCAGCAGAGCTAGGAAGGCCCCGAGTTGCGGAGTGGGGGCTGATAGATAGTACTGGGAGAAGTTCCTGAAGGGGACTGAATTCACTGGTCGAAGCATCATCACCGTCACTACATGTGTAATTCCTTCCATCCAGATATCATGGTATCAAGACCTCTCTCCTCTTCGCTGCTCTCCTTAGCTGCCTTCACCAAAGCCCTTGCTTTCGATACTACTACTGTCGCGAACGAGGAGCTGACTGGGTCTTCAACTGTAGCACTTCCAGTACTGAAGTTGCGATGGACTGAGGCTGGTGCCGCAGGCCTCAAGTCCGACCGTCTAATAGTGGACCGCGGAGAGTGCTGTAGTAATAATAAAGATATCTTAGTAACATGCTTGATCATACTAAGATAATGTCCAACCTTTTTTACCACTAACTATAACGCAGCTAAGATACTCAGTGTTGATGGAAACAGTGTTAGTGGATAACGATATAGGGACAATTGACGTGGAGGGGAGCGACACCACCAACGACTAACGGCATTATTTACTGGCCTTGGTGATGTCCTTCTTGATGGCCAGAGGCTTCCTCTTACTCTTCTTACTCTTCTTCTTATCATCGTCTCTCATGGCAGCATCACCACCATGGACGACTATCGAGATGACGATACACCATCAGCAACATTCTCCTGTCGTCACTACCTCGGATCTTCAAACGGTCCCTCCTCTCTCTCCGCCTCTTCGCCATCTTATCCCTAGTGGACAACGGCCTTCTGCCCTTCATTACACGCCCACCAGTGAGATCAATATCACCATCATCAACAACCACCTACCATCCACAGGACACTCTCAGTCGGTCAGTAAAGGCTTATATCCATCAGGAGACGTGCGCGTCTCGAATAACAGTGAATTCATGCCAAGATGCTCTGTTCGTAGCATCCTTACGAGCGCGCTTCCATATACCAGAAAGATCCTCAAAATCTCTCCCTAACCCGCTTCAACCACTATCACTGCTACTACCGCGTCAACATCCATAGTAGCGTCCATCTTCCCTTCATTCTTCTCCTTTCCTTCTCTCTGCCTTCTTAGCAAGCTTCTCTCGATACTCCGCGTCGACCCTCTGCAGGAAGGCGTGATGAGCTGCCTTAGATCGATTCTTTTCTTCATCGTAGTGTCAATCAACACCCCTACAGGCTCTCAACAACCACCCAACCTCCACAACACTACAGCCTCCTTGGGAGTAGGAAACATCGACAATGTTATTGTGCTTTGGCCGCTGCAACAACCTTTCTACCACCCTGCTGCTGCTGTAAACGTAGATGCAGTCGCAATAAACTCGAAAGCTGCTTTTGGAACTCTTCTGAAGTTGATGGTTCGACCTAAAATACGTAACAAGTTCCGCAACAAAGATACGTAACCTAAGCTACGTATTTCGACCAAATCAAGGATACTCTCTCCATCACCAACTACCTTAGTGCTGATTTTCTTCGGCAAGGCCCTCTTGCCAATCATCATCTTCTTGCCACCGCTCCTAGTGGCCCTTACCATGCAGTAGGAACCCTCTTCGATCCCTGTGCGACCACCACCGGTTCACGGGAAGTAAAAATAATGTTTTCATCATTATTACTTTTTAGTCTGCAGCCAAACGCAGTTGACGCCCTCAGCCGTGTAGAGTTTGCCCAGTTCCACCAGGAATTTACTATTGTCCAGTAGTAATACCATAACTTCACCAAAAAACAAGGAGGACTACTGTTGACAAGACGGAACTCAGTACCGAAGCTTCGAAAGGACCACTTTATTAGACGAGATCAATTCCCAGGTGTACCTCAACCTCGACGAGGAACATAATTCTATCAAACAAGACACTCGCCGACAACAGCACCGATAACATTAAGACCGTATCATGCCGTAACATGCCTGAAGGAGAGGAGGCGGCTCGCCTCAGGCGGGGATGCCCATCAATCTACCCTTCTTTGAACTCAAGCATACAGGAGGAATATGATAACAACAACATCATCATGACAAGCTGTAGAACATGAGAATATCGAAGAATCAATCAAAGTCGAGCATGGCCCTGTGAACGTACAGCTTGTCAGCGCCGCAGAGGTATCACAACCTTCTTCCCGACACCGTCATCAGTATCCTCTCCGAGGTGTAACGTCCAGTGGCTGCCTTCAATGCAAAGACGAATATTATCGACCCGGAGTGGATATACGTTCATCATTCCTTCAGCCGTTGCTAGATCGGGGGTTGGATCATCTTCGTAATTGAACCAATGGCACGCGAAGGGAGGACGAACACTCCCATAGATAGAGATGTACGGGAAGCGCGTGGAGGCCCAGTTCTCGAGGGAGTCGAAGCTCAAGCGTGCCACCCCACTGTCACTAGAGTCGTCATGCCAGTAACCATCAACCACAACGCTGCCACCCAAAGTGCTCCCCATTTTTGCAAATCTGTTGCTGGTCCAGCTCGAGCCTTCCTTTGCGAGGTAGACAGGGCAGCTCAGGTAGTTGATTTTCTTCCTTCGCCTGCGTGTCTCGCGGAACATCACCAGCCGACCGTTCCTGGTACAAAAGAGAGCTTGCTCTGCTGCGGCTCGCTGTTGATTGGCGAGTGGATAGGTATGGTCCCCGTCGACGGTAAAGCACTTCCCGGGTTTCAAGAACGTCGCAAAAGCACTGTCGTTGTAGGGGCTTAGTCCTCCCAGAGGCAATCAACGCGCCTTTGCTGTCGTGGTCCAAGTAGGAGAGGATGGTGACTCCAGGGGCGATGGCATAGTGCAGGAACACGGTAGCCATTTCGGGCCAGCAGTCCTTGGTTACGTCATTAGCATAGCCAACATACTCACCAGGGGACAAGTCAATTCCAGTATCGGGAGTAGCTGCCATCCCGACACCAGCCAACTCCGATAAAGAGAGAAGAAGTACTGTTGGCGCTATCATGGGTGAACTAAAGGGGACACTGAGTGACAGCAAAGGTTGGTTTGCTTTATCGCTGACAACGAGATCAGCACGATTTAAGGGAGGAAGCGACGAAACAATCCCGGGGATGTTTCTACTGGCTTGGGTTACGAGTATTTCCCAGCAACGGAGGGACGCGATGCTTCACAGGAGGGAGTGCGCCCGGATCTGCCTTAATCCTCACACTATCGCACAGAGTCGTTCGGGAACAAACAGGAAAGGATTGGCCCACCCTTACAAGGGATTCCCCTGTCTCTTTGAAAAAAAGGTACGAGGTTCGAACCTGGAACGCCACTGCACCCGCCAACCGACCTAACCTTTTGGAGTATCCGCTCGACGCACCAGAGATTGGGGGGGACCCGAGCTTGGGGAAACCCGACTCAGGTCGCCCTTCGGGCGACCATCACCTCAAACCCGAAGGCCTAGGGTTATAGGTCATAGGTTATCCGAGAGTCAAAAGCGTAGTCCCAATCCTCTCCCGGGCGAGCGCGAAACTTCTTTAGAAAATGGCAACTTTCCTCAGAAATATGGTTTTTCCCGTGGGCTTGTACGCCAATACGGAAACTTGGCGGGGCGCGCGCTAAATACATCAGTCGCGTTGCTCGGCTCAGCACGCATCACCCCTCAGTGGCTGTTTTTTGGATAATAATACTACTACCCTATTACTCTCACTATGGCTACTAACGTGATCCTGAGGGGCATGAGCATGAAGCCCTTGGGGATGATGGCCAAATGGTCCGCTTTTTATCCCGTCTCTGGGGCGGGGCTGTGCTGCATGAGGACAGCAGCGGCAGGATGGGGTGGTAATGACGTTGGTAGAAGTAGATTATTCTCTACCACAACTCCCCAGAATCATCCCAGTACGTCACAGCACCTACACACCTGTCGTGATAACGTCATCGGGCGCAGGTATGATGAACGTGATGCCGACAACTTTTCTGTCACCATCCCGATGCCCTCCACAATACCCCAACAAGCCCGTGATGCAACAGCAGTCCAGGGGCATCGCCACTGTTGGTTTATGGGCTGCGAGACCGTAATGATATACCACTAACAACCGTTAGAATGGTCATTTTATCACGGTCAGATACGCTGCCTTCGACGCCGCCAGGGCCCTTCTCGACCCCCTCTCCCCAGGCACTATTTCACGACGATCTCCTGCTTCTCACCATTTCGTCATTCAGGTGTCGCCCTGAGCTACCTCTCTCTGGCTGCTGCTAGTCCCGCCCAGATCGGACAGGTGGCGTTGACGGTCCCTGCGGTATTGGGAGTTGGCTACCTTGCCCTGCAACTAGGGCAGAAGATGAGTAGCGGTGGAGCATTCCAGCACAACTACTTTATGCTCTTCCTGTATGATCATCAACCGCCAAAGCTCTTCCCTTGACGACCCTCTCCACCAGGTACCTCGTCATGAGCTTCGCCCCAACACCCTGCTTCCAGAATCTCTTTGCGGATCTCCTCTTCGTCGCGACCTGGCTGACAGTGACGTACTTCGCATTCTCGCTGCTACCGGAGCTGGTCTTGAAGGACCACGTCTTCACCTTCTATCTGGTACTCTTCACCAATACGGCCACCTCTATCGCCTCACCTTCTTTTTCACTTTCAGTTGGCGTTCCTGCTGCCGATATTCCCCCTGGCCTTCTCGTTCATGCCCATCATCAACACCAGGTCATATTTGATGCTGTAAGGGGGATCAGAGAGGCGATGACGATGCCGACCGCTGTGAGGTGTGTTTGAGTTGGTATAGTTTCCCCAGACCATATCTTTTTACTTGTGTTAGCCTCGCTTCAACCTCATGTCCCCTCAACAGGAGGTACCGTTAACCCTTCATGTCTCCTCTCTTCTCCTCCCCTGCCCGCTGCCCTCGCCTGGCTTATGCCGCTTTGCTCCGTCGCAAGAACTTTTCTTCTGCTGTTGACAGGGGCGTGATGACCCCTAGCGAGGCCTTCGTCGAGACTCTGATTAAACAGGTTAGTACCGTTACCACCACAATCGTCGAATCATCATCAGCACCGTTCAGGATGTCAAGTACATCTTCGGTATTGCTGGTTCGGCCTTTATGGATGCCCTAGACCTCTTCCCTATAGCTGGTATAAGGTACAAGGGCACGCTTCCGTCGCACTGCTACCAACTACCCCCGCCGTCTCTGCAGGTACATCAGCGTCCAGCACGAGCAGAATGCTGTCCACATGGCCGACGGGTAGTCCTCATGGCCCCCACTAACCTCACGTATCCTTCTCCCTCTAGATACGCCCGTATCAGCGGCCGTCACGGCGTTTGTGCGGCTCAGAATGGCCCTGGGATCACTAATTTTGTCACCGCCCTGCAGGGGTGTTATTGGAGTCACAGGTGATAATAATACCATCAACAACTGCAGTACCATCCGTAACCCAACTCCTCAGCCCGGTGGTCGTCATCACCCCTGACCACTCCTCGATGCAGACCGGTACTGGTGGCTTCCAAGTAGGGTTCACGACAGTCGACCAGCCGTCATCCTGGCTGTTTCAGGAGTGTAACCAGTTGAGGATCTTTGAGAGCATGGTCAAGTACCAAGGGCATGTCAACAACCCGAAGAGGGTTGCGGAAATAACTGCCAGGGCGTTCGATGTAGCCTTGAACGACAAGGGTCCGACTCAAGTCAACGTCCCAAGGTTGGCGACGACGACAGTGTTGTCATCAGCGTATGGTGGTGATGGCGATCAGGGACTATTGGTATGGTAAGTATGATTTCACCATACCCGATCCTATCCGTATCGAAAGGGGACCTGGGGGCCCGCAGTCGATTGAACGTGCCAAGGAGCTTCTGATGGGCGCGAAGAACCCGGTAGGGTCTTATCGTGATGTTCAAAGGGCATCGAGAGCAATGGCGGGTCTTTCAGGTGATCATGGTGGGGGGCGGCGTTGCATCTTCGAAGGAGAATATCGAAGCGGCTGTTAAGTTCGCGGAGGCTGTACAGTGTCCGGTGGTCGCTACTTACCTGCACGGTGACGCCTTCCCTCAAAATCACCCATTATGCGCTGGGATTCTGAGGTGGGAGTAGTGGTAGTACGAAGGTGCTTACGATGGCCTTCAGTTACGGAGGTAGTTTGGGAGCTATGAAAGTCGCCAAAGATGCCGATGTTGTCTTGGCTTTGGGAACTAGGATCAATCCCTACATGAAGAACCCGTAGGCGGCAGCTACTCCCCTGTGCTCATTCCTAAAGATTCTTTCAGACAATATGGCCTAGATTGGTGGCCGAAGGATGCTAAGCTGATCCAGGTCGACATCGATTCTAGAAGGCTTGGCCTGACCAGTGATGAGACGGCTACTGGCCACACTAGGGTTAGCTTCTGTCGTTCAGGTCGGGTGACAGTACCAGTCAACGGCGACGTGCGTTTGTTTATGGAGGACCTCACGAGGTCTCGTCATTGCCATTGGTCATTGGGTAAATTTCCTCTCAGGTACTTCACGTCGCCTGAGGGTAAACGGGCAGCTGGACAACTTCTGGACCCAAAGAACATCAATAGTAGACTCTCTCGGGCTCGGGCTTATGTAACCCTTCCACCGCTACTACTGCTGGATCGATGAGCCGCTGGACAGGCCACAGAGTGGGAGACCAGCCTCAAGGCTTTGACAGACGATATGAAACTATGCCAGCCCGGCAGGGTCAGACCGAGGCAGGCGTTGGCGGCCGCTCGTCGAGCCTTGCCCGATGATACTATGATGAGTGTGGATACTGGCAACTTGTCCGCACTCAGTAGCAGCTACATGCCCGAGGTAGGGCGGGCCGTGGGAGGATCGTTCTTTGACGGTTTTTCCATCAGTTTGTTACGCGCGAACCATCCCTCATCGGGCCTGGCATGTGGGCGTCCTGTGGCCCGGCTTTTGGTGAGATGATCGGTGCTAAGTTGGCCAGACCCGACAGAGCGGCGGTGGCGTAATAATGCTTCTGTTCTGAAGCATATGGAAATGTATTGGAATTAGTTACCATGGCGATGGGTCGTGGATGATGAACGGCATCAACGAGATCGTCACTTGCATAAGGGAGGAGATACCAACGACGGCGATCGTGTTCAACAACAGGCAATGGGGCGCTGAGAAGAGCAATCAAGTCAACTTTTTTGGAGATCGTTATTTGGGTAGGGTGGGGCAGGTCGGTGAGTGAGGAGGATGGGAATGGCAGGCACGAATTTGGATTACCATCCGGACTATGCTGAGGTGGCTAAGGCCTTCGGGGCTGTTGGTTTGAGGTGTACTCATGCTGATGAGGTCAGTGATGCGGTTAAGGCTGCGGTGGATGCACAGATGAAGGATGGCAAAACTAGTATCGTGGAGATCGTCTGCACGAGGGAGCTTGGAGATCCCTTCCGTCGTGATGCTATGGTAATAACGAAAGTTTCCCGAGTGGTTCCAGCTGAGTGTTCAGGCGCTTCCGACGAGGTATCTTGACAAGTATAAGTCTACTAATGTTGACAAGTACTCTCCAACCGGGCAGCCGACGGACATGTAAAAATGGCTTCTCTTACGGCCACCGGTCTAGTTCGATTTTTTGACAACTTTTTCTGCTCCTTTTCATTATCATTTGTTGTTGTAATGATGTTTCCACATCGGGTCTCACAGAGTCCGTGGCTGTCGAGTTGATGTGAACTACTCCACTCCGTCTCACAGGCGGAAACAGTTGAGCCGCTATCTCTTCATTAGACAAAGTTCCGTGCAATTTCAGACTCACCCCCGATTTCAGATAATACCTTAGTAAAAGGCGGCGTAAGTTAACACGATTTTGAAAACGATTCTGGTCCGAATTCAATGTAACAATTTCGAAGAACTATCTTCAAAACGTGTCTGACAGGAACGTTTCGAAGAGCGAGAGGAGAATGCCCGTTGTAAGATAATTACATAGAACCACAGCCAACCGATAAAACTGACGGACTCAAAGTGTTCTCCTGAAGCTTGAGTATCGCGCTGGATAGGTCATGAGTGTTAGCATCGGTTCTCGTCTCGCTCGGCGCTCCTCCTGTGGAATCGGTCTGTCACATTCGGGTATTTCCAAACCGTATATACTCGGAAGTTCGTGTACGTTCTTGGCTCATGCCGGTGGCGGTGAGAACTCTATCTCTCACAACTACCGCCTCTGTCCAAGCGGATAACCTTCAACAGTCATAACGACTCCCAACCCGCGTCCTTTCTAGAGGTCACTCATTGCCGGCCCTTAGTGATGTGGCTTTTACTATGCATTCCAGTACACTCGGGCTGAGTCCATCTGCTTTCCATGACTATCAGAGAGCACAACAGAATGGTATTACTAATCAAACTCCCCCGCGTACTCATCATCATCGTCATCATCATCCGAGGCTGCTGGCTTAACCTCGGTCGGTTTCTTGTCATCATCAGCGGGCGGCTCGTGACGTGTAGGGGCTTCAATGGGAGCGTTGGAAGGCGAGATTGAGGAGGACGAGGATGATGAGTCAGTCAAGCCGTCATCAGATGACTCATCATCACTACCAGACTCGGAGGAAGACGAGGACAAATCATCGGCCGCCGCTGCTGCTGCCGCGGCCATCCTCGAGGCCTGAGGGAGGTCCTCGTCACATTTCCTCACTCATACCGGTCCTTACCTGTAGGAGCGCCGAGGGTCCCGATGGCGTCGGTTGGGAGGTGGGAGGGGCCGTATGTGCTTCAGTAGGAGCAGCGGGCTTGGGAGGAGGTCTGACAACGATCGTTACTTCAGCGGTCGGCTCAATACTGACTACCTTCGGGCGCTGTCAGCTTTCTTCGCTTGCTGCTGCTGCTGCTGTTGCTGCTGTTGTTGTATAAGATGCATAAACAGACTGCTCGTTCTGAACTCGTCCAGAGTCGGGAAGGGCACATGACTTCGCACCGGCAATGCCTCCTGCGGCCCGGCATCGACAGTGAAGGTCATGTAAGGGGGAGGTATCGTCGTAGGGGTCAACTTCCGAGCCTCGATCAGAAGCTCGTTCAAACCGACTGACCAGCAGGCGACGATTTCCCATCAACTCTTCCTCCGTGCCCGTACCTCCTAGCGGCTTGTCGGTGCCGTTACCACTCCCCTGCACCTTCAGTCTCTTGCCAGCCCTCACTAGCTGGGCTTCGATGTCCTCTCTCACCGACAGCAACCGAGCCAACTCCTTCCCTCTGTCTTCTGCCGCTGCTGCCGTTGGTGGGGAAGTCGTTGATACCATCTTTCCACCAACTCACGCCTATGACCGTCCCTATAAACTCGTAACACAACTCTCTGTCTCCAACAAGATCAACAAGAGGAAGTGTCAAGCCACGACCACATGGAAGTCTTCCCGCCCCATCATCTGTCGGTTGATGACGCTACCGGCCAGGGCTCTAGCCACTCGGTGTTGAACGGAGCCACACTCACCCGAGGCCTGCCAGCGTCTTCAACAACATCCTACGCAACAGCATCAGACCTACCTGGCACTTCTCATCATCACAAAGGATGAAGGTCTCCCGCACCCCACCACTTCCCTCCGGTGATGCAGAGAGTAGAGAACAGCATCGCCGCTGAAAAAGTAGCATAGATTATCGCAACTGCGGAGGCAAGTACTGCATCTTCCCTGGGCTCATCTTCTCTCGGAGGAGGGAGGACCCTAACGTCTACCTTGCTTCCGCTGCGTCTCGGCGGCCCAGTCTGAGAAAAATACGCTTCCACCGGCAACCCCGCCAATGGCAATACTGTAGCTGCTGTCGTTTGATCTTCGTTCTGGTGAAAGTGTGGTAGGGCATTTTTTAAGAGCAACTTCGCTATCCGCCTTTGGCAGGACATCCCAGCTTCGTCCACTGGCCTCTGACAAAGTGATGAATTTGCGCGACAGTGGCCATCAGCCTCCTACCCACTGGCACTCTCTATCAGCGCAGAGAATAAAAGTGCTGAGGGACTCATCCCCACCATCAGCACGCCACTCGGGGCCGGTGATGACAGAACAGCAGCACGCCCAAGGAATCTTCATCACTTCCTGCTCTACCACTGCAGCACTCCCTTCTCCACGACGAGGTTTTCCCCTTCGACCTCTTGCTGGCGATGGATGAGAACGCCTCGATGCTTTCGGACTTCCCCCGCCTCTTTCCTTGTTGCTAGTCCTTTTCGACTGACCGCTATTATTGGGCTTCTTCGCTTTAGTATGACTGGACTCCCTCGCCTGGGGCGATGGAGATATCGCGCCAACTTCTTTTACTCTGGATACGCTCTGTCGTCTTCCAGTGGATTTCCCTACTACCACCATCCTCTCCTCGACCATCCTATCATACTGATGATAAGGCGCACTCTGCTCGCCGTCAGCCCTCGCCTGTCGCCGGCTCCTCCTCGACACGACCCTCACACAGCGGGACCACCAAGACTGCTGCTGCTTTTTGCTATTACTACTGTAACATACTCCCATCAATGGACGGTTGTCATGAACAATATTACCAGTCCCCTGACGTATCCTAGGTCGACCCACGCCAACGACAACACAGGTCCTGCAGGTAAAAGGATTCTGCTTAGTCATTATCTCATTTTTGATACAAAAGTCAATGACAGATAACAAAGTTGGTAATAGTACGATGATGGTCACCGAGCTGCGATGACTCTGAATGAAAAGGGCCGCTTCACAGCAGGAAGTGGATAAGATACGCTTGCCGTACAAAATTTAGATCGCAAATGATGGCAACCATCACCCGCTAAAGTTGCGATTCTTGAACAGAACCGGGGCAACCAGGGTCCACGCGAAGAGCGCCAGCATCGTCCACATAGCCGTCACTTGGATCCAGTAGTCCAGTTGCCGAGAGGCTGTCCTACCATCCGCGGGGGTGAGCGGGTTGCTGATCCATTTGGTGCTCAGCACGGTGAGGTACATGGCCCCAGTTAGGTGCACTATATTAAGGAAGCTGAGGGGAAGTGAAGATGAGAAGGGCCATTCGAGGTGGTTATTATTACAGAACTTGCCACCACGACACCGAAGTGGAATCCTCCGCCACATTCGTTGTGGTCTGCTGGGTCCGTCCGCCCCCTTCAAGGTCCGGCTGACCGGCGGTGCCATCGACAGGAGCAGCGCCAACATCAATGTTAGCAAGCTTGGCTACGGCATCATCATCACCTGCAAGGCCATGCCAATTAAGATAGTGGTGGAAGTTTCGGAAAGCGCGTGTATACTGACAAGCATACCAATACTCTGTTAACGCTAGTGAGATTTCGGGGGACACTCAGTCATATGATAACGCTACGAGTGTTAGAAGTGACGATGATCTCATTGGTTCGACCTTTTGAAGCACTTCTCGACCCTTTTTCTACTACCTCCGGCCTTCCCAGCGGTCGTTGCTGCATTCTGGGAGTCCCGCTTCTCCTGCTGTACTGTGGCCACTGCAACATCGTCAATATTGGTGTCATCTTGGCGGACCAATACAGGGTTAGCCACTCTCGTGGACATGTAGATGAAGACCACAGCTGCCACTATGTACCCTATCACCTGCCGCGCCGCATTGGGAGACGCTTGATAAGCATAGTTGGATAGGGAGGAGCAGTAGGCCAGCCAAGTGACGTAGAGGGCAACGACAGCACTGGGGAGGAGGGCACCCTGAAGGGGAGAGGATGATCGGGCGATGGTGCTGAGGACGACCTACAGCCTTGGCCCACTCCGTCCAGGAGAAGATAACAAGCAAGATGGTGATAACAAAGGTTACGGATAGGACTGCATTCAGGGTTGATGATCCCCCAGTTAAAGTAAACATCCAGATAAAGGCGGCGATGAACCAAAGATACATTATCACGGAGATCGACGTCAGGGCGATGTACCTGATGCGGTCGTGCTGCTGCTGTTGCGAGCGCTACCATAAGGGTCGAGTACCATTTCTTCCCCGCCTTTTCGTTTAACATATCCCCCCGCTGGTCTTCGATCGCGTTGGATACCCATAGATCGTTCCAGGAGTAGCCAAAGTCGAGCAGCACGACCAGCTGGAGCACTATGAAGATGAAGAGGATGCCGGTGTAGACGTCAATAAGGGTGTTGAAGAAGGAGTTGGGAACGAGTATGAGGAGGAACCCCAGACCGGGCACCATCAAGAACTTTAGTATCCACCTGAAGGGACGGAAAAAACGATTACCTAGGCGGAGCGAAGCAATACAGCCACAGTCGGAAGTATTGGGCCATGAAACCTACCAGGATCCAGTAACCGCCATACCCACTGTCGACCCCAGCAGGCTGAAGATACACTGTATGAGGAAGACTATCACTGCACCGGTGCCGAAGCGGTAACCCAGCTGGTCTCGATAACACTGTTCGATATCTTCGAGCTCCGCAACTGTCAAGCCGCTTGCACCGGGGTTACCACCTGAGGAAGGGTGCGCTCTTCTGCTGAGGCGTTCGGTGAGAGCATCAGAAGAGGATCGGGGACACAATAGGGCAGCGTGGAACGATTATTCCAGCCGCGAGGGAGGGCGTTCCTTTTCGCCGGGTCACAGAAAAAGCCGATCGTCTAGCGATGAAAATGATGTGCCACCGAACCCCCTATTACAATTTTTGATTCCCGGCACCCCATTGAGCCAGGATGCAGGATCAGTGGTTCGGAAGACCAGCATCAACAGCACAGCCAGAGCTTGCAGCAGGAAGGCCAGGCCCTTCACCACCTGAGCCGACTACTACCATCATCGCCATCACCAACACTGACTATATTACCTTGATAGACTCCGTGTTACCACTAGTACCGACACAGCAGCAGCAAGCAGCAGCGATGCCTGTTATAGCGCAGCAACCCATACGGTTGGTAGAAGATACTGCCGAGGTCCTGAAGGGCAGTTGAGGAACACAACAGCAGCAGGAATAGTGGAAAATGTGGTAATGGTACAAATGGCAATGCACGTAGTAATGAGGGAATATCGTCAATACACTCCGAGAAGCAATAAGGCAGGCGGGGCCGGGAAGGAAGATGATGATGGTGGAGGATACCAGCTCATCATCATCATCATCATCATCATACCAACTATTGCTTAACCTGCTGTTGTTGTTGCTTCACCCCGGTCATGAATCTCCGACTAGCTTCCTTCACAACAGGAGTAGCATCAAAGATGAGCGGAGTCTCGTTGCCACCAGCGCTGGCAGCGAGGTAGTTGCCATACGCAGGGAGGGACGGGTCAGGCGGACACCAAGCGATGTACCCCGGAGCGTTCTCATCGTCGCACCTCAGGTCGAAGGCGGACGCGACTCGACCTTCGCTCCAGACTACGCACTTCCTTCCCAGCATCATGGTGACCAACAGCGGAGGGGCAGCGGCATCTCCCCCTCCCCCATTGTGGATTCTGAGGTACGGCTGGTGCTGCCAGGCAATAGCCGTTATAGCATCGATACAGGGCAGACGGTAGAGCACGGACTGACTGAGCAGGTCCCAGACTACCACCAAGCCACCCTCGTAGGCTGCACAAAGGACATCACCATCACTACCCGGCATCCACCGCAGCATCTCCTGAGCTTGCAGCGGGGTTCCACCCTCAGAGTTGGCCCGCAACACGATCGGTTTGCCCGGTCGCCTCGCCGTGGGGTCCATCCACACCGTTATGTAAGCGTCCGTCGGCTCGCTGTCGGTGATGGCTGCCAACCTCTTCGACCCCGAATCGTCGAAGGCGCATTCGAGAATGAATCTGTTGCTACCACTACTACTACCACTACCGTCATCCTCGTCCACCCCAGCCAGCATCAGCTTCTTCTGTGCGTTGTCTCGAGTGTCCACCAGTAGAGTATAGGGCGATAATGTACCGAGGGCAAGATAGGTCGACCCGAGCCACGCCAGAGTGTACGAGGGAGTATCATCGATCTTAAACATCAGCTCCGGCGCTTCCCCAGGGTTGTTACAGTCCACTTGCCAGATGATAACGCTCTCATCCACACTCGCAGCCAGGTAGGTAGAGGAAGCAGCAGAAGCAGCAATGGTGCTGCCCTCAGGGAACTCAGAGCCCATCGGGCTGCTACCGCCAAGGACACCATCTGTGCCGCAAAACTCCACCGCGTGATACCCTCCTATTTCTAACTCATCCTCGTCTTGCTGATCATCACCCCCTTGAGGGTACTTCAGATCCAGTCTGCCGGCGATGGAATACCCCTTCGCCTCGCGCTGGACCCAACGAAGCTTGATAGTACCACAACTCTCGCTAGCCATCGCGATCACAGCTAAGGCCCCGCGGTTAGACGACCATGAAAGATACGCCTGCTGCTGCGCTGTGGCATCCTCCTGCTGTTGCTGATGATGTAGTAATAGGTCATTCGACGATGTACTAGCATCGACCATAAGATACCCCATTACCCCATCGCCGCCTTCCGGAGACCTGTTCCACTCCCTTTGGTTAGCCTCTATGCCACCACCATCGGAGGGCTTAACAGGCGACCAGAACAAGGCCAGCTGGCCGTCAGCATTGGCAGTAGCGAGGAGACCGTCGAAGGTTGGGGACCACTGCATGGCCGATACTGGTGATAGGCAGTGCAGGGAGGTCCTATCACGACTAGGATCCACAAGCTGATACCTGAGCCAATACCAATACCACTCCAACCGTAACTAGCCCTACTACTACACTAGAGGCATGATCGTAGCGTCGTCCCTTGCAGGCTGCTCGTCACCCTTCGGCCCTTCTACTTCCCCTTCCGGGGTCGATGCCGCCGGTGGAGATTCCTCTTCAACCGTAGTCTCCTCAGTTTTCATCTCAACATCCCCTTCCTCAACACTACCGCCGTTCTCTTCCACTGCCGCCGCCAGAGGCCCAGCTGTTATCAGCCGACCTCTCTTGCGCATCTTCGGGGGTCTATCAGGCCCACTCGGGCTTGCCTCCTGTCCCTCTGCCTGAGGCAACAAACTCCATAACACGGCCAAGGCACACTACTACTATATCACCTCCGGCTGCGTCTTAATTTCGCTCTTCGCATTAGCCGTGCTTACTCTGGAGTCCGACGCGCTACTCGTGCTACCATCAGTATCCTGAAGTGACGTATTACCCTTCGGTCCATCCCAAGGGTCGTGCAACTACTACCACCTCCCCTGCTGTTTTCTCATCCTTCTTAGCGTCTTCCTGCTCCTGCTGCATACGTCTCCTCCTCCGTCTCCTCTTGCTCCGTGGACTGCTGGTTATGCTGCTCCCACCACCAGGAGTAGCCTCATCATCTTCATCATCGCCTTTCCTATTGCCACTACTACGACGACTGCCACCCTTCGCGTGCGCTCTTCCCTTGCTGTCATCATTATCGTCCTCAATACTAGTATCGTCAGTGAGGGTCTCAGCAGGGTTACGTCTGCTGTTTCGAGAATCTGAACGACCATCCACTTCATAGTAAACAGCAATAATACCAAATTTTTCGTAAATCCTGTGGGTAAGCTAGCCCCTGTGCACTACTACTCACTTCTCTTTCCAGATCTGTTGTTATACTCTTCCTCCTCTTCCTCTTCTTCCTCCTCTTCCTCCGATACCGTCGCTGTTGGCACCAAATGCCTGCCCATAAAACCGTTCCAACCCAGACGCACTAGGAGATTTCCAACACTACTCGTGAGGCCTCAACAGACTGAAGGAGCCTTCGCATCTGATCTGCTCTCCATTCTGAGTAAAAGGACTTCTTCAACATTCAACCCACATTCTCATCACTACCTTGCCGCAGTGACTTTGGATGTACAGATAGATCAGTGATTTTTGCAGGAGGGACACCAGGGCCCCAGGAGGGATCTGGGTAGTGGCGAAAGGGCTGGTTTGGGGTACTCTGGACTCGGCCTCAAACGTGAATGCGGAATGACGGAAGCCTGAGGAGGAGGTGGCAGTAGGGCTGCTGTTGTCGGCAATAGAAATATCTTTTACCAGCCTCGAGAAGATATCTGTACACGAGTAGGTTGACCTCATCCGCGGATATCGATAGTTTGATGTGTGAATGGAGCAGCTCGGCCGCTCCCCCAGCGGGCGGGTCGGTATTATTACCGATTCCGTCAGGGGATGATGACATGTGGGCTTTGGATCAAGTCACCACTGGCTGGATCAGAGGCCCTTATCGATTATCAGGGCGCGCGCGATGTTTTCGACAACTCGAGAATAGCAAATTTGTGGGAATGTTTTCCATTTTACCGTGACCGCTGCTTGCACGATGAAGGAGGATGCTGCTGTTGCTGCGTCGAAGGTGCAGAAGACTGAAGGGTCTGTCGATGCCAAGAGTGAGTTGAGGAAGATGTCCCGTAAACAGCGGAGGGAGGCCAAGCGGAAGGACCGAGGGAAGGAGGAGGAAGAGGGGAAGAAGAGCGTCCATTGTAATGATACGGGGGAACTGGTTGGTAGTGGTGATGATGATTGGGGAAATAACGGTAGATGAAACGATAGAGTTATGCAGAGGTCGTTGTGACTGTTGATAGGGGGATTGGGGCGAGCAGCAGCTTGAGTTACTGGTGAATCGGGTACAGGTAGTCCACTACCATTCCTTGGGCAATAATAAGTCCCTTCTTAACCTGTGATGGTCCTGAGTGAATCGGACGAGTAGGGTTCAGCGTCAAACGAGGGTGGCTGCGTCGCCTGCTTAGTCTGTTGATAGCGATAGTCTAGAAGGGCGTATCTTGGGTTGAAGCGCGAGAGCTACGAGGTCGGTGATAAGAAGATTGCACACTCAGGTGACTTCTGGGTAGCCGCCAAGCACCGGTACTGCAAGTTCCAACCCGTAAAGGGGTCCACCAAGTGCAGTGTCCACCAAGACGACGCTGAAGGGGATAAGGAGAGAGTACCGTGCCCGATCGACCCCAACCATTCAGTGTGAGAGCACCTGTGGCCACGCAGCGGTAGAATTCACAGAAGGCAGGTATAAGCGTAAACTTGAGAAGCATGTTCTGGTTTGTAGCAAGACTAAGGATAACAACTTCATCGTACGCCAACCCTTGTACGGCAGAGGATGTAAGGCTTACTACTGTTGAGGGAAGCAGTGTCATCTGGTGGAAAGCAGGTAATGTCCCCGAGGGTAAGAGGCCAGACCCTACTCTGGATAATGTTTCCATTACCAATGGCACTGAGGAGGAAGAGGGCGTTGTGGAAGGGTGGTTGAAGAAGCTGGACGAAGCGGTAGGAGTTGGGAACCGAGTGGTACGAGAAGGTTTGGGCGTGCGCAGGTTCGGAAGCTAGTGGCTGAGCTAAGGAAGGATGACGCTAGGCAGTGCATTGACGTCGATGGTAGTAGTAGAGGTTAAGGGCCTTAAGGGTATTGAATCATTCACGAAGGTGACAGCAGTATTTCGGAGGAAGTCCCCGGGGGTATGGTCGGGAGGGTTGAGGAGAGCATAGTGTCCAATGGTGAAGCTGACAAACACGATATACAGAATAGCAGACTACTGTCGGTGATGGAGGAGGAGGGGATGCTGAGTAGTTGTGATGATGGCGATGGTGTAATATGATATCTTGTTCTTCATCCTGTGCAGTCTTCAACCTTAGATACCACTATTTATCGAATATGGCTGTGGGAGGGCTGGGCTCTCGCGATGGGTCATGGAGTACCGTAAGCAGCAGCAGGAGCAGAAGTCCAGTACAACAGCAGGGGCAGCATCCAAGCCTTGGTAGTAGGGTAGGGTCCCTCATTGACGGGTCGATCCACCGGGCGGGGTTAGAGTGGGGCGCGCCCGATTGCAAGGGAACATACGGGATGAGGCCTGAGGGCCCCCATGATTCTTTGCGCGGATGAATCGATCGTATCGAAGAAGGTGCGATCGCGCGCGACGATACTGGCTTATGGCACCCACTCAGTGGCCGCTGCGTCGCATCATTAATATGACAGCGATGGCTAGCACTGTCATGATTTTCGTTTCAACCACGCTTCAACCTAGGATACCATCACTTCTTTCCTATAGGACTTTCCTGTTGGTCGATCGTGAGGCACGACGTAACAAGCAAGAGAACAGAAAGGACCTCACCAATAGTAGCTCATCATCATCAATCGTGATGCGGCTGAGGATGGACATAGCCGACCTTAACCTCGCTGACTTCTTCGTAGCTGAGGAGAGGGAGCCGGGGTATCATCAGAAGGCTTCTACTGTTGCATCCCGAGGTTCCATCGGTTATGATGAGAGATTGGAAAACTTGTGGGCAAGGTAGTAGGAACTCAACCTCTTCCGCATCATACCATCTCGACATAAAGATACCACGCGATCCGCTCTCAACCGCAGTGGCCCCCCAAGGTCACATGTTGCATCGCGAAGCACTTGTGCGGTAGTGCAACCGATCTCAGTCTCAGTAAGTCCACCGACCCTCCCTTGAGGGGTTTGGTAATGCTCCTACCGCAGGGACTCTGCAATGCTCATCAAGACCCTCAGCTTTGATAGCGACATGCTGTCATCATCGTTGTGAGTACGATATGTTGTGCGGCAAGGAGGTCGGTCGTACCGGCAGTATCTGCTATTTACAATTTGACCGTAGGTATTAACAAGTTTGCTACCCGAGATACACGACCCAGAATCCTTTGCCATGTTAAGGACCATGGCTGGCTGGGCGACATCGCATGAGCCTTTATCGAAGGCAAAACGGGCGAATATATCACCGCAGAAGGCCGAGTGTGGACGGCTGGTGAAAATACTAATCGATCTCTGCCGCGTAACTTGGCTGAAAAGGACGATGAAGTAGTAGGTCATTCTGAGGGCGTCGACTGACGAGCTTTTTGTAGGTGCGATAGAGTCTCTTACAAGTCTTATGTTGATGCTGGTGTTAGTCCGGAAAACAGATGCATTGCTGCTGTTGGAGTAGCATAAACTATGTTCCTATCTTTCTCCATTGAAAGAACTCTTCCGTTGACAGTGAGATGGAAATGGGGTTATCGATATGAGGACTGTCTACTGACTGGAGTAGAAATCGATGACATCGACGACACTTTGATAAGAACCCACGACAAAAAATATCAAACCCAAGGCGACCATTCCCAAGACACGACCGCAGAGTAGTCGAACTTAGACCTGGTAGCCGAATCACTTACCTTCCCGTCAACCTCCTCATTGCGAGCAACAGTCTGTTCGGTAACAGAGGGCTCCTCGATGGTTGACATGCTGGCCTGACGTGCCTGGTCAGCGTAGAAGCGGGCCTTGAGTAACCTTACACAGAAACCTCCAGGCACGACGTAGACGATGTACGAGCCGGTGACAGAACCGACGAAGTAGAGAACTGTCTGGACGTCCGGGAGGTAGATAGCGACAACAACGCTGAAGATGATACTGATGATGACAATAAGGGGTCCCACCCACCACTGGAAGGGTCCCCTCTTGCCTGTGATGCCGCGGATAGTGGCCTTCATCGAGGCGCGGATAGGGAATATGTTGAGAGGGTAGGCGGCAAGGACGGCCAATGCCATGAGAATGAAGGCCACTGCTACGAATACATCACCGTCATTGAAGTCTTGCGTCATGTTTTTGACGATGGAACCCTCAGTTGCCGGACCGTAGGTAAGGAAACCGAAGACACCTATGGTGAGGTAGGTGACGAAACAAAGGCTAACGGATAAAACCGAGACGATCCTCATAGTGGATTCGTTACGCGGATTGAGTTCCGAGTAGATCTGAGGGACGTTAGTTTGGCAGACGTAGGCGAAGATATATCCGGAGATGGCACCAATGACAGGGCCAAAGCCGTGGGTGGGGAGCCATACCGCAGCAGGGGTAAGATCGACTGATACACCACGCTTGATGAAAACGTAGAAGACACAAATAGCGAGGATAAAAATAGAGAGAACACCGGCCATAGACACCCAGCGTATGTTGTTAATACGGTTGACCAGGCACATTGGTAATAGTACAACGGCAATAATAACAGTGAAAATTGGACGATTCAGAAATGGATAAGCATAAGCCTGATCAGCAGCATCAGGGCCGAAGGCTCTAGTGAAGACTGGTATGAGAAGGTCTGCTACGGTGATGAGATAGGCCACTGCAGTGCCAAAACAAAATATGACCATGGCGACCTCGAAAAGATATCCGGTGAGGTTGTTGAAGTAGCTTCTGACAAGTTCTTCGAAGGTGTCCATTCTAGAGTGTGTCTGGGCCCTTACGATCATGTTGATTGAGATCATAGACAGAATGCCGAGAACGATGAGGAGGAGGATTGAGATGGGGATACCGGTTGACATGATGGAGCCAGGTAGTGCTAAACTGCCGGCCCCAAGTGTTGCTTTACATAGGGTAACTGCAGAGGCCAAAAGCCCACCATCAGGGAGGGGGTTCCAACCCCTACTAGTCTTCTTAGGAGAGGGCGGAGTTGATGACGATGGGGTAGCCATTCGCAGGAAGGAGCTTTTGGAATGTTCGTAAGGAGTAATACTGAGAACTGTACGCATGCACATGCTAGCACGCATGCACATGTCCCTTCGTACGCAGCCTCTCTACTCACCAGCCCTTCACTATCTTCCCGTAGATCACCTACCACTCCAACTCGAAATAGCACAATACAAAGACATAACGGTTTTTGACATAAAGTGCATGTGAGGGCATATTACAGAGCCTGTCAATACAACCAATGAGAGAACGAGAAGTATACCATCCAGACTAGGCCCCTGCCGTCCCTGACGCTGGTGCTGCCAAGGGGACCTCATACGTTGCCACTTCAACCTGATCGCTGCACAGTACCACCTCAGAGTTGAGAGGTCCTCACCTTCACAGCAAAGCCCACATGAGCTTCCCCATCCTCTGCCGCCTTCTGCAGGGACCTCCTGTGGGCGATTTCTCTTTCTCTTAGATCATGCTCAGCCTTTGACTCGATGGAGCACATCTCTAGTGATGACCTTCGGCGGGACGAATCACCTCGGGAACTCCTCTTCTGAGATAAGTATGGACAAAATCCATCCCGCGGTCCCACACCTACCCCTGTTGGAGCCGATAGTTCTTCGGGCGCTCCTTCAGAGCCGCTAGACTCCTCATCGTCGTCGTCATCATCATCCTCTTCGTTATTGTTATCCTCTTGCTTTTGTGCTGACTCATCGTAGGGAATTTCAGTGACTTCATTTTCGTCCAAGGCGAACTGTATTGAGGGTCGTCTAGCATGCCTACTTACAGAACTTCACCACCACCACGACGACAAGCCTTGTGTACTACCTCTCGGCTAGGTCATGCAACAGACTTTCGCGGTGACTGTCGCAGTCCGCACGACTTAGCCTCCTGAACCTTGGATCGTACAGAGGGACGTCATCATCCTCGTCATCGCCCTAAGCGCCGCAAAGGACTCTCATCCACCGCCACAAATACAAATATGGGCGTACCGCTGCCGCCTGCGCTGCTTGGTCACCAGAAGCGCCCTTTGGAGGACGCACCTCGACGGCCGGGGGCGCCTGTGCTGTGGCCGCTTCTTTAACCTGAACTGCCCCACTCACTGACATCACCGGGCTCGAGCCAATTACGTCGTTCGCTTCCTTCTCTTGCTGCTGCTGTACTGACTCTTCCTGAGGGACTTGACTGGTGCTGAAGGGAGTTTCTTTATTCGGCATGGAGGCTTCGACCGACGCTCCACAACCCATAAAAAAGCATCTACCCAACGACCTCAGACCGCCTCCAATGTAACAAATCAACACCTTACGAGAAGGGAGAAACTATCTATGAGAACGGACAATCATCATCACTACTGCTGCTTCTTGGACTCCTTACTGGGTTCAGGAGAGGACGATGAAACATCGACACCAGTACGGAGACCACCAGTCATGGTCTTGGTCTTGCCATCAGGGATGTTAATAAGGGTCATCACGTTACCGTTAGAGGGCATAGGGATCTCATCGACGATGAAGTAGCCCTTCCTCTCCAGCTGGATCCTGTCGCCCTTCTTGAGGGTAGCAGCAATCAGGGGGTCACCCAAGGCCGTTACGTCAACCTCGGAGTTGGGGTTCACGAGGTCCTCGACATTATCATCATCCTCGATCTTCCTCTTAGTGATAAGATAATCCAACTCACGCAACTTCAAGACGGCAAGGTTGTTCACCTTAGCCACCCACTGAAGCTTCTTCTTGGTAGTCTTCACGCTTCCTTCAAGATGTAGATGGCCCTTGAGACCAGTTACCTTATCGCCAACCTTGGTAATCTCATCAATAACAGCGTTACCCCAGTGCATGAGAGTGATCTCCTCCCCTTGCTGAAGCTCGGCAGCGTCACCAGCATCGATAAGAACATGATCAGAAAGCAGGATCAGTCGCTTGCCCAGGGCAGGGTTCTTAGGGTGCTTCGGCTCCTCCTTTGCCAGTAGGAGCGGACGGGGCACCATCAAGGACTAACTCGACGGCGTCATCACCAACGGCAGCGTAGCGTGGTACGACTGGATCGATCTTCTGTTTATTGATGGTCCAAATCTTGTCCCACTCCATCAGGTTGCCCGCCTTCGAAGCGCCTTGAGTGAGGACGAAGTCCCTCAGCGCATCGACGGTCATACCGTGACGGAGGACACCGCGGACAGTAGGGAAGCGAGGATCGTCCCAGCCCGATACATAGCCGTGGTCGACGAACCAAGTAAGCTTACGCTTAGACAAAACAGTGTGGACGAAGTTACTACGAGAGAACTCGTAGATGGTGACATCACGAAGGCCGAGAGTGTCAATAACCCAATGGTACTGCTCGTTGCGATCAGCGTACTCGATGGTCCTAAGGGCATGAGTGACTCCCTCGATAGAGTCGATGATAGGACAGCAGAAGTCGTAAGTAGGGTAGGCCTTGTACTGGAAGCCCCACTTATGATGAGGCACATCGGTGATGACCCTGTAGAAGGAGGGATCCCTCATACACCTATTCTTGTGGGTCATAGAGATCTTAGCTCGGACCACGCACTTCTGACCAACCTCGGTGCCGTTGAGCATCTCGTGCCACAGAGCGATGTTCTCATCAACGCTCCTATCGCGGCACTTAGATTCGACGCCCTTCGACCTCTCCTCACGCATGATGTCAACGGGGTGTCATCAACGTAAGCCTTACCCATCTTGATTAGCTTTTCCATGTACTTCTGCAAGAGAGGGAAGTTGTCTGAGGTATGAGTGATCTGGTCACCGTGAATGCCTAGCATGCCCAGGTCCTCAATGATGCTCTGCTCGTACTCGGCCTTCTCCTTGGCAGGGTTGGTATCATCGAAACGGATGATAAGCTTGCCCTTGTAGGCCCTAGCGTAGTAGTCATTGAGAAGGGCGGCCTTAGCATGACCGATGTGAAGATATCCAGAGGGTTCCGGGGGGAATCTCGTGACGACCTTGCCCATCTCGGCGCCAGGCAGTTTATTCTCGAGGTTAGCCTGGTCCTTGCCCTTGCCCTTCTTAGCCTCCTTCTCACCAGCTGAGGACGACTGTTGGTGGGTACCGTTCTTGAACTCCTCCATGGCCGTGATAAAGGCGGGTTGGGCCTCGAGATACTTCCACCAGCGAGAGACGTGAGGGAAGGGCTTCAGTCGGGCAGCACCACCACTACGGGCAATGAGGGCCCACACGGCGACGTCAGCAAGGGTGAGGGAGTGACCAACGAGATAGGTCTTGAGGGCAAGGTCATCGTTGATGCTCTTGAGAGTATCATTGCCCAACTTCTGCGTGGAAGCGACGAGGTCGAACCAAGCTTCCATCTGGGGGCTGGGAGTACAGAGGCCGTAGCTGGCCGGGGCCGAGCTGGCTATGTAACGAGCTAGGGAGAGGTCACTGCTGAGGAGGGAGGTGACGCCGTTGATCATCACGGAGAGAGTGGCGGTCTCAGGAGCCCTAGGGATCTTCTCTACATGACGGAAAATCACACTGTTGGGCTTCACGAGGTTAACCAGTGCACCTGACAAAAAACAAGATACCCCTAGCGTTAGGTACTGAGTGTAGCCTACCAGCAATGAGGGAGGTCAGAGGGGAGTGAAACCCCGACAAGGTAGTGTTGACTACGATCTTTTGGAGTGTCATAATGATGAAGACACGCTCCTTCCAATACGATCTTGAATGCCTGAGTACAAGTCTCCTCTTGCGTCGCTCCGCTCAAAAAGCTAATCTAGAATTTTCGGCAACGTGAATCGCTTCGCTCCGCCTATCAGCGCGGATCCCGTCGTCTAGTGGAGACACCGTTAAACACTTGAATAATGGGCAAGTCTAAGGGAAATAAGAAGAAACAGCAGCAGCAAAGGGAAGGGAGTGAGTCGGCCGTCACTGAGGAGCCTGTTGACGAGGTCAAAGGTGATGACTCGCCTTTGGAGTATCTTGATGTTGATGCTGGCACTGAAGGGAAAGAGGTAGGGCTTGGGGGAATCTTAGTAATAGACCATGTACGACAGTCATTCAGGAGGCTCTACCTACTGAGGATCCTTCAGTAGAGGAAGGCCATGGAGACACTGCGGTAGTATCGCTAGCAGAGGCAGCCGCCGCAGATAAGTAATAACAGAAACCCGTCCCTCAACCCGGGGGCACTGCTATTACTCTTAGGCCAGCGGAAGATGCCATCACCTCTTCTGAGAAGGAAGAGGCTCAGCCCACTACTACTCTACCGTCTTCGGAGGCTATCACTCAGCAGGCTGCTGTCGATACAGCGGTACCAACCACGCCAGTTCAGCGACAGGAGGAGCACCTGGATGACTCTCAGCTCACCACGCCACAGACGAAGGTAGTTGGAATACCTTGATAAGGTCATCATCCTCGTACGCAGGTTAACCCTTACTCGCCCCAGGCTAGCGCTACAGCATCGCCACTTGGTAAGTGAAATCATCATCAGGCATCCCCTTGGACTCAGTTGTTTGTAGATGCCAGCGAAGTGGTTGTCGATCGGCCCGCGGAGGTTGGCAGCAGCAAGGCCCCTTATGTCCAGACTCCCTCGACTGCCGCAGTCGAGGGCCCTCCCGTCGACGATCAGACTAGGTTCAAATGGAAGGTCCAGAATACTGGATACCTCCAGAGCAGTCTAAGAGCATCCTTATCAACTGACTACACCACCATCAGAGCATCTGGTAATTGTGCCCACAGCCAGCTTCGACCTAAGATACTCCCTTTAGGCGCTGATGCTCCTGTTGCCGACAAGCGGACATTCGACGACCCTAACAAAGTGAAGTACCCCTTGGAGCAGGTAGTAGCAGGGTCTCTTCAGTAGTGCGGAAGGACGGTTTTTCCTCAGCTACTAGGCCTAGCCGAAAACCTCCCGGCTGGGGTCAATCCGACTAAGAGGGAAGCGTAGGCCCGCCGCTGCTGCTGTTAGGGATGGTGAGCTGGTCGAATTCAGGTACCTGTCCGAGGAGGATTTTACTACTGTTTTTGGTAAAGGGAGTAAGGATTTCTACTCCATGCCTGTCTGGAAGCAGCGGACTGCCAAGAAGGCTGTTGGCCTTTTCTAATATCATCGCTATCATTGAATAGTTTTTCTCTGATCGAGTGCATCGACATCATTGACTCGGTCATCATACTACTAAGTCGTCCATTCTGTCACTTCCTATCATCAACCTTGGATTCTCCTAAGGAGTCTAGGTAGCTGAAGGCGCCTCTGAAGGTGATAATACCATAACAA
Source organism: Perkinsus olseni (assembly GCA_013115135.1). Lineage (NCBI taxonomy): Eukaryota > Perkinsozoa > Perkinsida > Perkinsidae > Perkinsus > Perkinsus olseni. Next base: position 129,219 of record JABANP010000049.1, read on the forward strand.
TATCAGTAGTATCATTCTCCCCTCAATCTGTTGCGTTCGGAGTATCCTTCCATCGTCAAGGGGCGTGCAGGGCTGAGCTTCACCGACTATGGCGGAGTCGAGCGTGCGAGTGGCAGTGAGGGTAAGGCCGTTCAACGATCGGGAAATCGGCCTCTCGTCGCGGTGCTGTGTCGCCATGAATGGCCAGGAGACGATTATACGGTAGTAGTGGTGGTAGCGTGGTGGGTGTAGTATTGGCGGTTTTGGTAGGGACTTGGATAATGGGGAAGCTGAGGACAGTAGTGACCCCAAAAGGTTCACCTTCGACTACTCCTTTTGGAGTCACGATGATTATGAAGTGACTCCCCTGTCTCCTTTAAGGGTGACGATTTGCACGTGCTTAGATAGACTCCCTCACTGGAGTGTTTCAACCTAAAGGGCCGTCCTCTCGGTATGCCGATCAGCAGAGGGTCTTCGAAGCTGTGGGCGTCGATGTCCTCAACAACGCTTGGGAAGGGTAGTAGGAGCAGGGTCGAAGGGGGCCTGATGCACGCTGGTGGGGTAGGTATCATTGTTGCTTATTCGCCTACGGTCAAACAGGATCCGGGAAGAGTTACAGCATGGTCGGATATGGCCCCAATAGGGTCGGGCCTCGAGGACCACAACCGCCGGCCCTCCTATCAACGCTGGTTCAGGGTATAGTGCCGATAGCCTGCGAGGAGATATTCCGGAGGATCGAGGAGACATCCTCAGACGCGTTGAAGTTTGAGGTTGAACCTTGCAGGATATGCATAGTAAAGATACTCCTCCTGCTCGCAGGTGTCCGTGTCGATGCTTGAGATCTATAACGAACATGTGCAGGACCTCCTAGTGCATCCTCGGCAGAGGCCGAAGAAGGGATTGGAGATCCGAGAGAGCAAACAGCTAGGTGAGGTTAGCCTCCATTAGCATCACCATCATTGTATTTGTGATCAGGGGTCTTCGTCCAGGGCCTCTCGACTAGGCCAGTGGACTCCTTCGAGAGTATAGAGGCGGTAGTAGCCGAAGGTACCAGTAACCGTACCGTGGGGGCCACGCTGATGAACGCAACAAGCAGCAGGGCCCATACGGTCATCTCTATTGAGTTCCGGTCGGTGTGATGGGTGAAGGAGGGTGGATATACTAGTAGCATAATGCTACCTCTCAGGCAGATTAGTATCATGGGAGAGAAGAAGGGAGTCAGGATGAGTAAGATCAACTTGGTGGACTTGGCCGGTAGGAGCAGTGGTAGCGATTAAGGAGCATTCAGAGGGATCTGGTAGGGTCGGAGAAGGCCGGCCAGACCGGAGCCAGCGGGGATAGGCTGAAGGAGGGCTGTGCTATTAATAAGTCCCTAAGTGCTTTGGGTAATGTTATCTCGTCATTGGCGGACAAGGCGACGGGGAAGGCCAGGCCAGGGGCTGTGGTGCCCTATAGGGACAGCAAGCTCACAAGGTTGCTGCAGGTAATATGGCTAGGGGAGGGAGAGGAACCTTTTGGTGATGTTTAGAACGCTCTGGGTGGGTCGAGTAAGACGGTCATGATTTGCGCCATAAGTCCAGCTAGTGCCAATTACGAGGAGAGTCTCTCGACGCTGAGGTGATGGGCGGGGGAGGGACGGTCGGGTAGGAGTGGCGGCAGGTACGCGGATCGAGCTAAGAAGATCAAGAATGCTGCTGTGGTGAATGAGGACCCTCAGGACAAGCTCATCCGGCAGCTTCGGGAGGTGCTGAGGGAAGTCTTCAAGGGCTAACCGTGTAGTGTAGGAGAATGAGAAGTTGAAGGCGTTGCTGGCCGAGGGAGGCGGGGTGACGACGGCGAGACCAGAGGCCTTGGCGACGATGACTGAGGAGGAGAGGCGGGCCTACGAGAGTGAGAAGGAGAAGCTGAGAAGAAGGTGAGGAGGGTCCAGGGGTTGCTGCTGGTACTGATGATGGTCAGTCACGAGGAGGAGATCCAAGCCATGGAGGCTGCCTTGAAGGACATGCAACGATCTTGGGAGGTGAAGGGATGGTAGGATGTTGAATGGCGTTGAATGGTGTGTCAAGCAGGAAAGGTTAGCGGAAGCGAAGGAGGGTCGAAGGCGATCCTCAGCCAATAGTGAGGACGGTCTCATCGACCTGACCAAGCCCCACTTCACCAACCTCAATGAGGACCCTATGCTGACGGGTACGGGCGGTGGGGTTAGCGGTGCCCCAGTGTCCCCTCAGGGAAGCTGTTCTATTGCTTCGATGCTGGGGAAACGTGGTTTGGAGGGAGGGCCCGGAGACCTAGGGTTGGCGGCAGCAGTGAAAGTCTGGTAGATCATGATGATGACCCGAGGGGGCCACCGAAGTATCTTTTAGCAGGGGCTGCCTTCATGCACAGGTTAGCCTCGCGTTAACTTGAGATTGCCAGCCTTCACTTTGCTGCGGCAGGTACCAGGTCTGCGTGACTGTGAGGGACGGGAAGGCTGCTATTAAGGTGGGGTGTGCTTGCCTGGGGCTCAGCCAGGCTTGGGATGTTAGGCGGACGGGGAGGCCCATGCTGCCGAGGCTTACTCTTATCTCAATGGTGACGTCATTACGGATATGGTAGTGTTGGGACCTGTTGTGTATCTTGCCAGAGTCCACCTAGGATTCCCTTGCACTGGGGCACGGCGATAGAGTGGTGCTGGGGAGGCAAAATAATTACAACTTTGTATTTGTCGATCCGACCAAGGGAAGCGGCCAGGAGCTCATTGACCGTGGCAAGGTGGTGATGGCGCCGACTCTGATTCGGTGAAGTGATGGTTGGCAGGTGACCTATGAGGGCTGCGTGGAGGAGTTGGCGGCCAAGCAGGGGAGACATAGAGGGCGGCTACAGACGAAGTGCAGCTGAGGTTGAAGCAGAGAGGAAACGGAAGGAGGAGTTGGTCGTCGGTACCGTCTGGTTGATAGTGATGGTGTGGGTGAGGTACGACCAGTCGATAAGGGAGGCCAAGGAGGCGAGGGAGAGGGCGGAAGCAGAGGCCAAGGCCCGGGAGGAGGAGTACCAGGCTAAGCTGAAGGACATACAGTCTCAGCGAGGTAGTAGGATAGAGGTGATGGCGGGGTTGCTGATGGTGGAGGCAGGGAAGGAGCATGAGGAGAGGGACGAGGAGTTGAAGAAGCTGAGGAGGGAGTTGAAGTCCCAGAGGAGGGAGGCTGAGAAGGAGAGGGAGGCTATGCTGAGGAAACAGAAGGAGCTGGAGACAGCTGAGGTAGCAGCCGCTGTATGGGTGGCGGGTGGAGGATCTCCAGTAGGCCGAGAGGAGGCGGAGGGAGGTCGATCTGAGAATACTGCACGAGCAGTTGATGGTGACGATGCCCCTGTGCAAGGAGGCCACACTGATGGCCAAGGAGATGGCCAGGCCATACACGTAGTACCACTACAACAACAACCTAAGGCCTCATTGTAATGATGATAGGTTCAACACGATACTGCATGTTCGATCAGTGAAGTCCTCCGGGAGTGCCGAGAGGAGGATGACGGAGGTCCTGGTGGGTGTTGACTATCGAGGTGGGTCCTCCCCTCCCGCGGCCCCTCTCCTCTTTCCAGCGACAGGTCTCCGAGTGTACGACTGGACCCCCGAGACTTTGGAGAATCGCGTCTACCTTATGCGGGACTTGTTCGAGGCTTGGTGCGATGAAGGCCAGGCTTATATAGACTGGTAATACACCTTCTCGCCCTTCGTGATCGTGATGGTGATCTCCTTATCATCATCAGCTTGCACGACGAGGACGACCCCTTTTGGGACCCCATTACGCTGGAAAGGGAGATCGGTACGGCCCGGATTTACCTGGAGTCCCTCACCATGCAGTTGGAGAATGAGCTGGACGCCAAAGTAGGGTGCTGCTGCGCCCCTTCCCTTGCAGTATCGGTTAAGGTGATGTCCTCGTCGACGGGCCGACCAGTAGGGACCCTCACCTGTGCCGTGTGGCCTTTGTCGAGGGACGGCAGCAGCACCACAGTGCCCGACGAGGAGGTGGGTGGTGGTGGTCGCGTTACCCAGCAGAGCTGATCATCCTCAGATTGTAGAGGAACCTTCGCAGCTCGTGGGGTTGCCCTTATCCTTCCGTCTGGTCGTTAAGAAGGCAGCGCATCTGACCCCAAGGGAGCTGGCCAATAGCGTCAGGGTTCGATACAGATGGCAACTCGATGACGAGGACACTGAGTGGGTGGAGGGTCGGTGGCCTTTGATGGTAGTGTGGTCATCAGGGTCTCAACGAAGGTCGTGGATGATGACGCGTTTGTGTTCGACTATGAGAGGGACATCCATCTCGTCCCTTGCCTTACTCAGAGGATGCTCTCCGTCCTACTGGAGGAGGCCATCGCCCTGCAGGTAGGGGCGCTGCCCGCAGGAGGGTCATCTGGTGACTAGGCAGGACAGGTGTATGGTGAGTCCACGGCGGCGAAGGAGGCGGAGAGGCTTAGGGAGGAGGAGAGGCGCCTACGGGATGAGAGGGCAGCTGGTAGGAAGGATGACGGCCGAGGGGCGGCTACAGTATCGAATGATGGCATAAACCTTCCGGGGGAGATGGGACGTGATGATGATGGGCAAGAGGACCGTAGCAGCAGCGATGGCGTGAAGGAGAAGATTGTAGCAACACCGAGCCCGCCTCCTCCCTCTGCTATAGCGCCTGCCAGGCCCCTCCATCATCGCCCGAAGAAGCAGCCACTACCTCTCAAGTGGACGTAGAGTCCGAGACGGTCGGAGGCCCAGAGGCAGCAGCAGCACCTCCCCCCACCGGACCGAGGGCGCTCGCTGTAGCCTCTTCACGATGTTGCCATGTACAGTGAAAGAAGAAGACGTCTCTCTTGACTTTCCCGCGTAGTTGAGTTGCGGTGGTGGTTATTTTTGGGCGCGCGCTTTTGTCACTGCGCAGTTTGACTTACCCGTCCGGTTTATCAGCATCCACAATGAAAGGTAGTAGTGGCGTCGTTGGGAGTGTCGGTACTGGGGTCGTGTTGTTAGAGGAGATCACAGAGCCAGCAGAGGCCGAGGAGGAGGTGCAGCAGGAGGCAGAGGAGCTCAGCTTGTTCAGCTTATACAAGAAGGGACAGCTTACTGACTGTATACTGGCAATGCCCAGGGTGGAGGGACAGGAGGAGGAAGGGGATGAGGAGGAGGAGGAGGAAGGGGAGGTCAAGTTACACAAATTGGTAGTCAGGACGGTGGATGATGGTGCTTAGGGTCGTGTTGGTAGATACTGGCCTCCTACAGCCGCTACTGTTACAAGAAGATAATACCCCCTGAAGATGATGAGGAGGAGGAGGAGGAGGGTGGTGATGCAGTAGTAGTACCACAGGAGGGGGGAGTATTCAGGATAGAGGTGCCCACAACCCTGGTGCTTCCTCTCGGTCGGAGATACCCCGTCAGATACCCACCCTTCTGGACCCTCATGCAACCAGGAGCGATACTATCAAGTGCATTGGCGTCATTACCTCCTTCATGTAGCCCCCCAAGGCCTTGGAGGACCCCAGGCTGTTACGGTACAGGTACATGCATGGCGATTGGGAAACAGCGATTCTGCAGAACCCTGAGCTGATGGCGCCCTCGTCATCCTCACTCGTACAGCAGCAGCAGGCGCAGTGTGGCCTTCTGCTGAGTAGGGACTGGGGCCTTGGTAGTGTTGTAGAGGTTGTGGTGCCTTTTAGCTTTGCTGGGGCTGAGTCTGACCCTTGACGTGCCCTCCTTGAGTGGAAGGCTGGCCCAGCACATCGTCAAGACCGGCCTCAACCATCATACAGCCGCTGCTGTCCTTCTACGATCCAGCTATGTAGGGCTACATCGTCCACCAATCGGAGTAATTTACCCATTTTAGTATACTACGGCCAGCAATGCTGATGCACAGCCTCTTACGGAGGCTGCCGAGGCTATCCTGACAGACAGGTTTGAGGTAGTAGTGGTGGTAGGCCATCCATCATCCGCCCCGCGGTCATGATGGTGAGTTGGCTGGTGTAGGACTGCATCCTGAAGAGTGGAGGGAGGCAGCCGTTGAGGGTATACGAGTTCACCCAGCTGCCCTTGGACACTTTGGAGAGGATACTAGGGTCGGATAAACTAGGTTTGGCAGCAGCATCGTCAGGAGACGAACGGTTGGTGCTGAGGACATGTAGGGGGTACTGGGAGGGGTCGGAGGGGCAGTGAGCGGCTGCAGGTACTAACGTGTTGAGACAGCGAATGAGCAGACGCCATGCCAAGCTCAATGTGGAGATAGTAAAGCCGCTGGAAGGTAGTGGTAGTAGGGCTGGAAGGGTTTCGGAGGTCTGCAGCAGGTGCCGTGGAGGCGAAGGTGAGGGTGGTGGAGGGAATAGCAAGCGGGTCGGAGTGCGTGAGGGGAGATCCAGTGCCTCGGTACGAGAAGGTGACGGAGTTGGTCGAGGGAGAGGAGGGGGCATCGGTGGAGGTGATGTATCCAGTGCTTGCTGAGGCCCCCTTGGGGGAGGTATGGGCTGAGTTGGAGTGGAAGGGCACTTCGGGAGGGGTGAGTGGGGGAGGGCTGGCTCCCTTGGGGAGGGCCGTAGTCAGGTTACAGTGGACGAGTTGTCGAAGGAGATCTTTCGGAAGCTGCAGCAGGGAGACGACGAGGAAGAAGAGGAGGAGGTTACTCTAGCCAGTGGGGCAGTGGTCAGGGTGAGCCTTCAACCCGAGGAGGAAGAGGAGGCTGTGAAAGAGGAGGGGCGTGAGGATGGCGAAGTCGATAACGGTGATGAAGAGGTAAGTGTAGCCCTTCTGATGTATAGCGGACTGCCGGCTTAGGATGGCGAAGAGGAGGAGGGCGCAGAGGAGGGCAGGACGAAGAAGGCAGGGCCCTGGACGAAGGAGGACTTCGAGATGCTTTACAGCTGGTAAGAGTATAATCACTGTGACGGGCTGTAGGACTCTGATCTTCAGCGTTCGGTGGTCCCAACTACCTCTGGAGGCGTTGATATCTGCGGCGGAGTCGCCGCTATGGCGGCCGGCACAGGATAGGATACTGGAGTACATGAGGAAGTTCACGGCCGGGCAGGAGGGTGGTGAGGGAGGGGCCCATGGAGGGAGGCCTCGGGAGTGCCAGAGGGAAGGGTACAAGAGGCAAGATGACGGACAGCAGGATGGGGAGGTGAGGCAGGATGGCGGTGCTGCTGTGCCGTACCATCTCGGGTTAGGGCGTCGACGCGGCCGGATCGAGGGGGTCGGTCCACACGGCCTCTGCGGAAGCCCCTGTGTCTTTCGCCTACTCCTCCGACTTCGACTCCTTCGGTTCCCTGTACTGGTTGGGGACTCGCGGCCATACCATACCTTGGCGAAATCCTGCATCGAAGCTGATGGAAGTGCAGGTGTCGGCGAGCAGTAGGAAGTGCCCTCGCGACCCTCTCCCCCACCCTCTTCCTCCTCAGGCGTCGGGAGAGGGTCGGTCGAGGACATCGTCGGACGTTCGGCGTCAGTGGACTTCCGTACCAAGAATGAGCCTTCGTCGTGGATACAAGTGGACTTCGGGCGAGGGCGAGCCCTTCGCCTCTCTGGGTAGGGACGCCCTCACGGCCCCTGCCGGGGGTTTGCCGCCCTCCTCAGGTACTGCCTTCGCAATCGTAACTCTAGTGCTCAATGTTTGATGAGCTGGAACCTGATGGGGTCGAATGATGGTGAGGATTGGATTTTCCTGGACGAAAGAAAGATCTGCGGCAGTCTGCGGGAGCCAAAGGCGACCAGGTAGCAGCGACAGCCTCCCGGGAGGTGATGATAGAGGAAGGGTCAGTTACTTTCCGATTGAAAAGTCACCGGAGTCGAGAGGGGCCTTCAGGATGTTCCGGCTCATCCAGAGTGGAGTTAATTCTGGTAACACTCATAACCTCTTCCTAGCGGGGGTAGAGTTCTACGGGCAAGCCACGGCTGGCGAGTGGTAGGGCATGATGGTGATGTGTCAGTGTTGTTGTTGAGTCATGAATGACCTTGTGTTGTTGTAGTGGGGAGGAGGTGACACCAACGCGAACGGTACGGAAGTAATTAAATTAAATCATGGTAGAACGAAAGACGAAGGCGGGCGATGGCAGTCCACAGAGCAGCGAGAACCTTAGTAGGCAGTACGAAGAAGCGGAGGCCCTCTGGGACGCGTTCGACCCTGAAGGAGGGTTCATGTGGTTGAACAGGCCGGACACCCCTGAGGATGGGGAGATGGCGTAGGTCGGGAGGGTTGGAGGGGGAGGGGGGAGGGGGACGGTATGGTCGTCAGATATTCGGTCACAGTGGAAGGACTGTCGAACTCCACCACCACCCCGCCATCTGCTACTTTTATTATCACCATCCCAGCAGGGTATCCAGGGGATGCCAGAGCCTTACCGGAGATCCTCGCGGTGGAAGGGAAGTGACGGCGTTGCTAAACGACTGAGTAGGTGGGAGGGTGAGGGAAGGAGGGACAGGACGAATCGTGTTAGATGATCTGTCCAGAGAGGCGTCGAAAACGGTGAAGTGGCAGCTGAGGGAGGGGTACGAGTTTCCTCTATTAGCGGCATTGGAGGCGGTCCGGCAGCTTCTGACGGAGGTAATCAGGGGCGGGGCGGAACTCGAAGGGACAAGCACTGTTGTCAGCCCAGTGAAGGGAAGGATGGTGATGATGAGGCAGCGGCCGCGGGGGCGTCCACGATAGACGACATGTCAGTAGAGGTAATACCGTCGGAGGGGAAGGGGGCTTTCATCGACCTGGCAGGACATTCTGAGGTCGGAGCCGACAGTCCTCGGTAGAAGGATGCTCGGTATTGTCCATATACGTAATAAGGAGCATATGAAGTACTGCAGGAAGTTGGCGAGTAAGGGAAGGGGTGGTACTGGCGGTGTTGGAGTTGACGTTGATGATGCTCATCAGACGAGTGGCACCTGGGAGGAATGGGCAACCCAAACGCAATAGTCATTGAGGGAGATGAGAGGCTGTGCATTAAGTACACGGATATAATGATACAGTAATTGGGTAGGAGGAGGAACGCGCCCCTGGCGGTGGACGGCCATACGATCGAGGTTGGGCAGGCCGTGGGTTGTTACACTACTAAGGCATTGACCTCACTGTAGTGATTGGATCCGGTGAATAGTATCTTTATGCCACTCGGTAGTTACATAAAAAAGGTCACCGTCCGAGGAGAAGAGCAAATACCGATACCCGAGGGGAAGAGGTTGGATGACCTCCGGGCCCTACCAAAACATTTCGAATTCGTCGGGATAGACGAGATTGATAAGATAGCGAAATTGTAGCAGTCCTGTTGCTAGGTGTTCATGCCCCTCACTGTCCATTTGGCAGATGCCGAGACCATGGCCTGGAGGACCTCTTCCTCACGTACTTGAAGGTGTATGGCGGACGGCAAGGGTCCAAGAAGTGATGGAGGGACCCTTTCAAGCATACCAGTGACGACGGGCCTGCTGTTGTTACTGCTGCTGCGGCTGTTGTTATCGCCACTTTCAAACTGTCCTGTTCGAGTTGAGGTTGATACGGAGAGGATGGAAGTGGTAGTTTTGAATGAGTTGGTTGGACCTACAGTGGGAAGAGGCAGAGACCCTGGAGGATGTTTACGGTGACGATGGCGGCTTCATGTGGCTGAATAAGCCTGAGGGATCTGATGTTGATAATGAGATGGCGTAGTAGGAGCGGCGAGGTTGATGCTAGGAAGATACAGAATGTTAGATACTCGGTCACTCTGACCAGCTACTCTCACCCTTCGACGATTAGCATCACCTTCATAGTGACCCTCCCCTCCGGGTATCCTCTGGAGAGAAGCCGTCTGCCGGAGGTCGTAGTGGAGGAGATTAGCCCCTCCGAGGAGGCCGTGGTCGGAGAGGATATCTCCAAGTACTTACTGAAGCACGTGAAGGCTCAACTGGAGTCCGGATATGTTTTCCCGCTCGTAGCGGCATTGGAGTCAACACGACAGTACATTACTGAGGTAAGTCTCACAGCCGGAAGGGTATCTAAGGTTGACCCTAGGTTGCAACGGGGCAGCAAGATACCACCGAGGACCAGTCGACACCGGAGGTAGAAGGAACCCTGGACCTCGCATAAGGAAATCTTCTTCCTCTAGGCTCCCTCGGCAGCAGCGAAAGAGGAAGTGCTGGGTCGGAGGATGATGGTCGTCCACACGATCAAGAACCCCATGAAGATAAAATTCATACGAGAACTAGCCAGTAATACTCGGGTACTCCTACTCCCACTGCCCTTCAGGGATGTCCTCAGAGGACTACCGACTGGGTGGTATGAGCAACCCCAACTTCATCCTCATCGAGGGTGAGGAGAGCCTCTGCGCTGACTACGTCAACCGAGTTACCAGGTAACACCGGCCCTGGCTGCCGTAGCAATTTTGATTGCTCTGACCGTCGACGACCGTTATTCGGTGAGGTGTTATGGTCGATATAGGATGCGCTGAGCGATCATAAGTTGCCAACTCGCAGTAACACTTCGAAAACGGATGAGAAAGTCTAATACGCTCGAGTACCACCGCTGCGGCAGTCATGGTGGCCGACGTTGTAACTGTATCAAGGAACACAGGCCTCGTATCATCTCCAGCGAGACGCTGTGCTGTTAGTACATCTTACTCATCTAGTGAATAGTCATTGACTCTACACGTATGACGACAGAAACGATTGTATGCCAATAGAACATAGACTTATCAATATCCAACTTACGATATAAGAAAGATATACTATTATCATAATGTTTTCTCATTCGTATGATATACTCTATGGAGATAACCTGACACGGTAGGTACGTCCGAATGGTGACGGTAAGAGGAGAGGAGCAGATACCGGTACCTGCGGGAGAGACACTGGACGACATGCGTGCCTTGCCGGTGGAATTCACCCAGTATAAAGTTGATGAAGTTAGTAAGATAGCGGAGAGGTAGTGTCGGCCGCAGAGGAGGTGGCTGCGGTATCGTTGATGGTAGGTGCCGGGAGGCGGGCCTTGAGGAGCTGTTCATGACCAGCATGAAGGTTTATACGACTACTGAGGAAGGCGATCATGAGGACAAGAAGGAGGCTGCTAAGAAGAATAAGAAAAATAAGAAGGGGCACTCGAATAAGTAATCGTTGTGCCCACTACGGTTTTAATAGTTGCTGTTGAAGATGTGGTTTCCAACCTCGTTGCTGTTGTGTTCCTGTGAGTTGGCGACTGACTATGGTTCAGCGTATCTTATGTCAAGCATAACGCCATACCGAATAACGGTCGATACACCTCAGAAGCGGCCATCCCCCAAGAGGGGAGGACGGCGACTGTCTACAACTTCAACTCGAAGAGGCGGAGGCCCTCGAGTCCGTGTACAGCGGCAAGGCCGATTCCGAATTCATGTGGTTGCACAAGCCCGAGGGTGCTGACCACGGGGAGACCGCGTAGGCATGGCTGTGGCCTTTAGAGGGAAATCCGCTGCTCCTGTTAGGTATGCTATAACCGTTAGAGGGGATGTGATATCGGATGAGGAGGAGGAGGAGGGGGAGGAGCCCTACGCGACCTTCATGGTCACCCTGCCTCCGGGGTATCCGAAGGGAGAGGGGGCCCTCCCCGATGTTATTGCAGTGGAGGGGTCGAAGGCCATCACGCCAAAACTGAGTAGGCCACTGTCCTCGGCCGGTTGTGACCATGATCGACCCTAACAGGGAAGTTGGACGAGAACCTGATGGGCAGCATCAAGGCGCAGATGCAAGCGGGGTACGACTATCCAGTGCTGGCTGCGTTGGAGGGAGCAAGGGCAGCCATCAACAAAGTAGGCTGGGCGACAGCGGCACCTACGTTACGGTATTGCAGATTGCCGTGGCCGCCAAGGAGGCCGAGAGGAGTAGAAAGGAGAGGGAGGAGCAGTCGAACGATGATGATGTGGCCTGGGCAGCTCGGGTCCCCATAAGGGTAGGATGACGGCGGGAAGTGTGGGGTTGAGCGTCCCTGACCTCAGGGCGCTACTAAGAAGGTTACTGTCCATCTTTCGGCACGGAAAAAGAAGACAAACCAGCCACCAGTGCTCGGCCGGAGGGTCATCTACGCTCATCACATTCGTAACCCTGTCAAGAAGAAGCTCATCAAGGAATGGGCGAGTAGGCGGCGGGCGGCGGCCGGGAGACTGTTGTGATGACGTTGGTCTGTTCAGAGGAGTTCCATATGGGAGGCTGCTACAAGTGGGGCTACCCTGGCGTTATAATTCTTGAAGGAGATGAGCAGGACTGCGCGGAGTACGTGAACCTTATTAACCGGTAAGCCGCCGCTGTGACGGTGGTTGTGAAGACTGTGCAGGTTACGGTGGATGTACTTGGCGGTGCGAGGAGAGGAGCAGATACCTGTGCCAGAGGGGAAGAGTGTCGATGATATCAGAGCCTTCCCCAAGGATGAATTCATCGAGTATGGCCCCGACCAGATGAGCGACATCGCTGCCAGGTGAGAACAGCAGCAGCAGGCCTGTTCGGCGTTTCATTGGTGTGCATTACGGCGTTCACGTCCTCCGCAACGGAAATTCGCGCAGGGTTTTTGAGTTGGCACTCTACGGTGGCGGGCTCCGACTATGTGGTAGTCTTTCACAGGTGCCGAGAGTACGGTCTTGAAGAGCTGTTCCTTACCTGTATGAAGATGTACGGGCCAGTGAGGGCCAACAAGAATGACAAGCAACACCACCACAACAGCAAGAAGCAGCAACAGCACAAAGCCCCGCCGCCTTCGCGGTGATGGCTCCTGGCCGACTGACGACACGACTGGTGTTGCCCGTCTCGCCTTTTCTCTTGACACCCTGCCTGCTTTCATTGTGATTCACTGCTTTACTCTCACAGTACCGCTTCTAATTAATATCATTCAGGGATTGGGTTAGTAACGATAAGCTAGGGGAGAGAAACCCAGCCCATGGCCGCCGCCGCAGCAGTGGTCGGGACACTAGAGAGAGCTCGAAGCCGCCATGCTGTGTTCGTGCGGTCAGTTGCCCGTGCTGCTATTCAACACGGGAGGACTTGTTGTGGTCGAAGCGCGTCACAAACGGTGAGAAAGATACCCATCGGATTGCGCGCATCGGCCGTAGTGATGTAGGGAATGGGAATGAACCTAGGACGGCGACTTTTGTACTTCCACCATATAAGAAACCTCAAGAAGAAGAAGTTGCTGCGGACATGGGCGGGTACGAAGCCGTAAGAAGATCGGAGTATCTTTCCAGCGGCAGATGAGCTCGACCTTGGTGGTCTGTACAAATGGGGATACCCTGGGGTTGTTGTGGTGGAAGGGGAAGATGCCAATTGCGATGAGTTCATGAAGCTGGTGAAGAGGTCCTCCGCCGAGGAGCTGCTCACTCGCCTGTTGATCAGCCCTTCTTCTCAGCTTACGATGGAGACTCGTGGCGGTCCATGGTGAAGAAAGGATACCCCTCGATGGTCGGCCAGTGGATGCCGTCAGAGCCCTACCCAAGGATTTCACGGAGTACCGGGGCCCGGATAATATGCAGACATTTGCCGCGGAGTTAAGATACGCTTGTCCATCCAACCTCACGTGGGTGGTGATCAGGCTACGCGACAGCGGCGTTCTCTTCGGTGGTGGCTTGAGAATCTATGGCTCGTCCGAGCCTTCCCTGGTAGGCCAGGAAGGTCCTGCGAAGGAGAGGAGCAAGAAAAGGAGAAAATAACGGGTCGGGTGAATGACGATTGATGAGCTGGGAGATGTTCACCGCCCATGGGTTTCAGTCTAGCTGATTGGGACTGGCGTTAACAGAAGTGGTTGGTGTCTCCGCGGAGTCAAAGCTACACTTGCCCAGTTCTAGTTGGTAGCTTGAACCCGATTATAACCCTTGCGTCCCGAGAACTTGTGGAGGTACTCTTCTCACGAAGAGCTGAAAATTTGGTATCGTCTCCTGTATTGCAAAAGGTTACCTTCTCGAGCTGTTACCACACTCATCCAGGTGAATGTGCGCGAAGCGGGGCATCGGATATGCTGAGAATTCGTGAGGGAGGCCCATTGTCCCGATTGACCTTCTCCTCTTAACGCGACACTCTGTGTACTAGAGTACGGCAATAGTACCAGTGGACAGCGGCAATAATACAACAGCAATTATTAACAAAACTAGTAGTACCCCTCAGCTCCGTAATAACCACCATAACCCGGGGGAGGTGGGCCGCCGTATGGCCGACGGAAGGGCGGCAGAGGCCTCACTGGGGGTAACGGCGCCGGGGGAACACCCCTCGACCAGAGTAGCCATGCGGGGGAGGATCTGACACGGTCCAGTGAGCAGGGAGATCGCCCGGCCTAGCCACTTACGTGTAGCATAACCCATGTTGTCGAAGGGATAGGGTCCCTCGGCATGGTAGGGGCCGGCCGGAGGAGGTGTCGGGTCCATTGGAATGGTACGAAGAGGATGGGGGGCCAACGGACGCCGCTGTCTTCGTGGCTGAGCGGCAAGAGCTGACAACAAGGATATCGATGGATCATCTTCGGCCTCCAGGTACTACGTCTCGGGACATGGGGTGTTGTCGGCTGCCCTGTTGATGTCTCCTCGTTCGAACTACTGTTAGCCGGGCTCTCCGAAGGGCTGCTGCTGCTGCTCGGTTGCTGCTGCATCGGTTGTAGGGGAGCTGGCACCTTCGGCGTGGCCTCCATCGGTGGTGGCAGAGGCATCGGTGGCAGTTCCGGTGGAGACAGGATCTCCTCCTCCTGCTGCGACGTGTGCTGCCGTTTGGAAGGAGGTTGGCCGTCCGAGGACGGCGAGGCCTCGGGGGAAACACTGGCCATGAGGTCATGGTATCTGATGTTAGACCCCTCCAGACGCTTCAGACACACCTTCGACCTACTCCTTATCGAGTCGCCAATCCTCCATCAGCTCATCATGGCTAGGCATCCTCCTTTGGGGACAATCGACCGTAGGATGGCCCCGGTCACCACAGATCTCACACCGCACATGCCTGGGAACCAAAATCACCATCGCCATCGTCATCACCACCATCTCCTCATTACCTCGCCACCGCCCTCCACCGTTCGATCTCATCCAGCCCATCTGCCTCTAGCACTCGCAGCTGGCGTTGATGGTAGTTGGATCCGATGCCGACAGTGCCATTGATGACAGCCAAAGTATCCCTACCACGCGACTGAAGGGCCTCGTACCTGCCGTTGTGGTGCTGGCGAGGACAGATGACCATCAGCGGCTACTCTCGGCTGCCCGGGGTGAGGCATTTCTTGATGAACTCCACCGCCTCCTGGACCCGGTCCTCGTCGTCACCACTGAAATGGACGAAAAGCTCACGATGGCCCTTCTACGCATGGAAGAGCAATAGTAGTGGTAGTAGTAGTAGCGACAGCAGCATGAGTGGGGGTGGGAGGGGGGGGCCATGAGTGTTGATGGTTGAAGGGAGGAGAGAGGCATCAATGAATTAAACCTATGCGAGTCCACACTTTCACGGGCTCTCCAGGCCATGATTGGTACTCATTCAGAACCTCCAAGCTCGTTCTAACACCCTAACGATCTCCCTAGGCTCTCAGACGGCCCCCTATTGCGAGCATCCCTACGACCGGTGCCGCGGCTGCGGCTGCTGCTGTCGCTGTTACGGCACATACAATGGTTACAATAAAACTGAGAATGGTGTGGTATGAGTATTATTATCCCCACCTAATATGAACGTGCAACGGCAGACTGGCATCCTCCTCTGCCTGCCATGACGCCATCGTTGACGATCTGTCCCCGCCCGAAGACGCCGACTGCTGTTGACTCACAAAATCCGAGTGTTTCCCAGTCCCTAAAAGATCGGTGAGTGCCTGTCCCTTCCCATCATTCTACCCTACCTCTTCCCCTAAGGGTTATGTCACAGTCTAAGATCTCCTTCAAAAGGCGGTGGTTGCACCCCCTCGGACCGATGAGGATCCCCATGAAGTTCTCGGTTGGGTATCTTGCGAGAAGACCAAAGGAAATGAAAAATTTTTGGGCGACAGTAGAAGTCTGATCTCACCTTTTGACTGGCACCAGGACCTTCTGAACGTACTTGGGCGGCCTGTACTCTGGTGGCGGGACATAGTTGGGAACCTGCCGAAGTCGGGTGAGGCCAGCGGGTGGGCCTCAGAGGATCTCACCGTTTTGATCATGTAGTGGCATAGTCTATTAAGCTCATCATGCATCTGATGCTTCACCCTCAACTCCCTAGTATTTATCTTCTGTCCTAGGCTGTTGTAGACTGGAGGTGGGGAGGGGGCACGGACCTATTGGAGTCATGAAAGTAGCATAAAATTGCCGCTGATACTGCTACATCCTCATCGGCTAGCTCCAACTCCTTATTGGCCACTTTGCTGCGTAAGTCCTCTAGCCTGATCTCCCGCATGAGCTGATCCACCTCCGATATCGTGAAGCCCACTGGGAGGTCCACCAATGGCCTTGGCCGGTAGGGTATCTTAGGTCGACCCTTGCTCAACACAAAACGCGCCGAATGATATTACCTCCTCCTTTGGGCCTAGGTGAAGACGCCGTCGTTTGTGAGCTGCTCTGCCCCTACCACCGGCTGCTGGACCGATGGTACCGTAGACCGCCATCTGAGAGTAGCTAAGCATTAAAATATGCCTGCTTGGGATCGAACCCACGCCCTATCAATCAATATCCGCCTACACCACCCGGGCCACCAAGAGTTCTCTATTACCTGTCCACGGCCTCTAGTGTCGTCATCAACAACTACAAGTTGACCACCTGACCATCCCGATGGCTCCCAAAAGTCCAACCCTCGCCTTCGCTGGTCCGCTCCTCCTTCATCTAGCGGTACTATTGCCTCCGAAGCGCCTCCGGACGACCAGGGAATCATCAAGGGGACAACCACAAAGCTTGAAAGGACGAAACCATCTTCGAAGGGAGATCCATGAAAGCTCATCTCTCACAAGATTCGCGATGGTAGAAAATGGTATACTACAACCGGTCCTGTAGGGGCAAGTGTATAGCAGTGGTAATGATAATTGATGTCGTCAAGCCGCAGTGGCAGTCTGATCAGGGGGAGCGGTCCCTTCACCACTAACACTACTATTCCCGACACCGTCCCCCTTCTCATCAGTCGGCTGTCCTTTACCCTCCTCTGGCGGTGTACCAAGCATCGGTACGTCTTCTTCAGTGATCGGTGGTGCAGGCCCGGTAGGAGTAGCCGCCTTTTTCGACCTCCAGGGAGGCAGTACAGGCGTCTCAGCAGCAGCAGGAGGAGGAGAGGGGGAGGCTGGTAGAGTGCGCACTTTGCTCGACTCTTCATTGAGGTTATTACCTTCATCAGTCGATGGGTTCTTCATTTCTCGATTGGCCGTTGGAGGCTGTGGGAGGGGAGGCGGTGCACCGAATGGCGGCGGTATCGCCTGACCACCCTCCCGGAGGATACGCTGTTGGTCCGATACCTATTACCAGACCAGTACCGCTTGAGAGGGCATAGCAGCACTAGTACGATCCATGTCAAACGTTCGTTCTCAGCGGTAAGGAACTGGACCCTGTCCATCAACTCCTTCACCATCAAGGACTTCTCGTCGGCGGGCAGGGGCGGCGGTGGACCGCTAGACACCTGGGGCAGCGAGGGGTAGACTGTAGAGGATTTGGGCGAGATATGGTACTACTAGTTTCGCTAGAGGGCCGCAATAAGGCGGAAAGGGGAACCGGAGCGGTCGAGGTGGCACGAGACCTGACCAAAGATTCAACTTTTTTATCACTGACAAGAATCAACCTCAAGATACCCATGGTAGTGTGCTCTCCCGGAGTTGCTGGTGGAACCCTTCCCCCTCTACGTCTGGGGTTGGCCGAGGAGTATCTACGCAGATCGCGTGAAACAAGATTCCAGCAGATCGGTGTAGTACCGCCGCGCCCCGGCACCATCGAGGTCCCCATAGTCCACCACCTTCTGTCGCTTTACCGAAGGCTTTTGACTGCCACTCTCGGCGGTGACGGGAGGAGTCTAAGACCAACTACTACCCCTCAGTAAGGCGTCGTGAGGATCACCTTATCAATCCGGGATGCCCCTCCGCCGTCGTCCCGGGCCTTCTTGTGAGCGTTGAGTAGTCGGGAGAACTCGTCGTCATCCTCGTCATCGTCCACGGGTGGAGGGGAGGCTATCTTCTTACTCACACTTCCAACGGCGCATGATGATGAGGGTGGACCCTCTGCCACTGAGGAAGCCATCGCCACTAAAAACTGCCAAGATCTCGTAGTGAACGATGTTAAATCAAGGACGATTATCTCTGAGTGATTCTGTCCGAAAATAGCGTTTTTACTTTTGCTAAAACGCTCACACTCTGCGCAAGACGACGCAGATCAGAGGCAGCGAACCTTTGGAGTGATTTTACTATGGGTTGTGGACCTTCGACGGCTTCCTCATCTTCTTCGAGTACCTCCATCCTGCAAAAAATACGCAGGCCTAGTCTGACCTCCTCGGACGAGACTCGGCGGAGGAGGCTCTCCATAACGGAACCTGGGGCAGCAGGGGAGGACAAGAAGTAAAGGGTTTTAGGGATGAGTCTTGATAAGCACTACCCCCTCTGCAGGCCCTCCAAAATACGATCGTTCCTCTCTTCGCGGTCGTCGTCTTCCTGCTCACGAGGGGTGGAGGCGGTGGGAGTTGACGACATCGTGGCCACGGGGATGTCAAAGGGCTCCCACACACTGGATGATGCTGCGCGGGGGCGGCGATGGTCTATTGCCTCGACTACTGACTCTGATCTACACCATCGGGAGACTTATAAGGATAAGGATACTCTACTGCTGGGTGGGGTACCGGAGAGGACACTGAGGGACAGTGGGATTGGTTATGCCTGCAAGAAGGGGTTGAAGCCCGACAGCCCGAATCAGGTAATGGCGATCGGCGGGAGCTACTCGAGATTGGCCATGGTCAACCTCAGGATTCCTTTCTGATTATGAATGTTGACGACAGCTTCACAGTTTACGGGGTCTTCGACGGTCATGGTCTGCACGGGCATGATGTCTCCAATTTCGTCAAGGAGAGCTTGGTGAAAGTGAGGGGTAGAACCACTGTGCTGCACTGGACTTCTCTCGCTTAGTTGATTCTTAACGAACCTAAGAATGCCATTAGTGAGGAACGAGGGCTTGACAGGGCATTGAGGGCATGGTTTCCTGCGGTACAGCAGCGATTAGAGGTAATAATGAGTTGCGATTGGTGTGGTATGAAAGTGTTAGGCCGCAACAAAGTCCGGTGAAGTAGACGCGGCCTGCAGTGGAAGTACAGCCACCTTATGCATTCACTGGTGAGCCCTAATCGCCCTTATCGTCCATTCTTCGGAGATGCCGTCTCCTGCACAGTCACATGACGGACACCGTCACAGCAGCATGGGTTGGGGACTCGAGGGCAGTCATAGCGTTGCCTTCTACCCCAAAGGGCGTGGAGATGACCACCGACCACCGCCCGGACAGGCCAGAGGAGAAGGCGAGGATCGAGAAATCTGGCGGAAGGGTAGTGCCGGGGGTCCATCCATGGTGGTGAGGTTGCTGTGGCTGCTGCCCCCCTTCAGGTCGGCTTCGACGGTCACTGTAGCTACCGAGTGTATGTGAAGGGTCAAAGCTATCCTGGTTTGAACATGTCCCGAGCGATGGGGGATCTCATAGCTTACTACAGGGCAGGGGTCGTCCCAATACCGGACACTAGGAGGAAGGCTGTATTGAGAGATCCGGAGCGAGAGAGTTCCTCGTCTTCCTCGATGTCGACTAGTTCAGAGTGGCGACCCGGGGATCCCTTTCTTCTGGTCTGTAGTGATGGTGTTTGGGAGTTCATCTCGACACAGGAGGCTGTTGGTATAGTGAGTACTATCCTCACTAGTAGTAGGCAAGCTCAGACGGCTGCTGATGTCCTGGCGAAGAGAGCCTGTCGGAGGTGGCTCGATCAAGGTGGAGGTGTTGTCATCGATGATATCACGGTCATTGTGTCATGCCTGGTACCTCACCCGCCGTCCACTTGACTCCACTGTACCATATACTCGGCTGTTCATGCCTGTCAAATTCATGGCAGCGGGCTAACCTTGGCATTTTCCCTTCTCTTGTTTCTTCCATAACGAAGCCATTGCCGAATCGGCAGGAAGTCCCTTTGTGCAGCTCTCGACCCTCTATGGAGGAATTCATGCCAGCATGCCTGCCCGGCGACAGGTGGTCGCCTCTCAGAATGACCTTGAATGTTATCCGGAGGGACGTTGTGTTGCGAATCGGAGTGGAGGGGCTTGTCTAGTTTCTTGGGCCTTTGGTAGCAATGCCGGCTGTACACGATGCTAAGAAGAAGCTGATGGCATCCCAGGGCTTTACCCCACAGGTGACACTGATAGGTCCCGGGTTCGATTCCCGGCTGAGGTATTATCGTGCAGATACAAAGTTCCTTCTCCCCTGAAGATGTACGTAAGCTTTTCTACAGTACCACTACTAAGGAGACTTTCGTGGACAAGTCCGTGGTGGTGGATAAGTCTTCCTGTGGCGCCAGCAGCAGCAGCCGGAGTATGTCCTGCATCCACAAGATCGATGAGGACATGGCCCGGCGGGGTGAGCGCTGCTGGGACCGAGCCTGTGGCACTGACCATCGCTCAGGAGAGTTCAAGCCCAACAGGGCGCCGTTCTGGCCGCGGGAGATGTCAGCGTATATGGAACAGTACCAGCCTCTGCCCTTGCAAGGTGCGGTCATCAACAGGGAGTTGGCAAAGACTTTCCGGCCTGCCTCGAGTAAGGGCGGAACTCCCTCTTTACCTACTATCACCTATCGAGCTGTGTAGGTCCGGCCAATGGCCCTAGTCCTCAGCAGAAAGGCCGGAGTAGATATTCGGACGACTATGTGGTGTACCCTGGAGCTCGGAAGGAGGCCATGCTGAGGCCAGCCGTCCAGACCCATGTTGATGGGGAACTTTACCTCCTGTAACCTCGCTGCACTATTGCACAGCATTGTAGGGTGATTGGTGCAGGTACAAGCAGCCGGCCTCTCACGAGTTCTATCCGGACTGGCAGAGGAATTCAGGAGGTATTGAGTGCGTCGGGGAGAGGTGTAAGCCCCCGATACCGAAGCCCACTACTAGTACCATGGGCTTCCACTTCGACGCTCGGACAAGATACAGGTGAGGGAGTTGTTGCTGGTGTGGTGTTGAGGTTGGACCTCCTCAGTGAGGACTATCCGCCCGGATCGGGTGCTGATTCGGCGATTGCAATGGACGCTCGGGAGAGCTGTAGGGTGCTGTTGGAGCATGGCAGCTATGCTGAGGATAACAGCAGTAGGGTGCAGGGGAATGCCGTGCCCAATAGGGTCAGGGATTATATTAACACGGAGAACCTTCATCGAGGGAAGATACTCTCGGGGAGGTAGACGGGTCTCGGTCGGGCTGCCGTGGACAGCTCTGCTGTCAGAATACCCTCTATGGTGAGGATACTGCGCGGAGAGGTCAAACCTCAGCGACCGAGCACTCAGAAGGCTTCGACCAGCAGTGGACGTCGGCAGCCCGGGAGTAGGTGGTCAGCTCTGGCTGTGTGCTCTCTATGTGGCTTGTGCTGCAGGGCGCCCTTCCACGGCTGCTGCATGAGGTTTTGTAGAATAGTAGTAATTCATTGCCATCGTCATGACTTGGTCATTATCATCACCACCCTTTACCCACCTTGTTGTCTGCCTTGCCTGCTGTCAGTGTTGAGTTGCTCTCGACGAGTCAAACCCCTTGGCAGCTGTGCGGCCCCTTTGCAGTATGGGAGGATGTCGTATGCGTTGCTAGTGGTCATCGCGTCCATAGGGGCGTTACTGGTGGTGGGGGTCTGCTCCTATAGGTGCTTGCGATGGTATAGGAATAGGGCTCCCAAGTACCACATCAGTGGGGCTGGGGTGAGGGGCTTTGTGGAGAGAGTGAAGTTCAGGATGGCTAGGCTGCTGCTGCCGCGAGGGCATAGTATTGGGACAGTGGACGGTGGTAGTGGAGAGAAGGAGGGGCGGACGAAGAGTTACCGGAGGAGGGGGAGGCCTTCGACCGATACCCGTCAGATGCCTGATGGTAATACCAGGCCTGGCGGCGGTGATGCGCCCGAGGATGAGCCGCAGAAAGCCAGCGTTCGCGGAGGTTCACTGCTCCCTATCGGGGACTCGAGAGTGTTGGAGGAGAGTTCAAGTGCCCGGGATGATACGCTACTACAGCGTGAGCTGATGGACTGTGCAATGGGGGTAGTGAAGGCACGAGAGGCCGAGCGCGGGGCCCGGGTAGTAGTGGAGGGTCTCGAGGGCAGACTGACGGAGCTGTTGACTGGCTGCTCCTCTATGGAGCTCTCCGTGTGCGTCGCTCCGCCTCCTGTGGGTGATCTATGCGGCATCCTCTCCTTGGAAGGGAGGAACCTTGCGTTGTGTGAAGTTGAGGAGACCGATGCGACTGAGAGGGAGGTGTTGGGTGGTCGTACTAGGGACGGAGGGACAGAGAGTCTGGGTGGAGCCATCGGACCTCTGTCTGCTTCCAGGGGCCATCAAGGCAGCGGCTAGGGCTTTGCTACGGGATATGGACGAGGTGAGAGAGGGCCTGTGCCACTGCTGCTGCTGCTGGTAGTAGCGGCCGCTGTGTCAGGCATCGGCCGAGCTGAGCGAGCGGATGGCCGGTACGAAGCAAGCGATGGACAGAGCAGCATCAGCGCAGGAGGGCCTGATTGCTGCGCTGGAGGAGGAGAGTAGGCAGGACCATCAGGGGGATGAAAAGTGCAGCCCAGAAGAAAATAGCGTCGCTCCGCCGGAGAGAATGAGAGAATCGATAGGATATCAACCCTATTGGCACCCCAGTCTCCCGCCGCTGCCTCCCTCGATACCAGTAGAGCCTGGCGGAGAGGCAGCGGAGGAGGAGCAGGGGCCGGGGGATGAGCGCGATGATGCCGCTGTGGTGGAGGAGGAGGAGGAGGAGGAGGAGGTTGTCAGTAGTATAGGGTATCCTTCGGCGCACCCTGGGGAAGCTAGACACGTCCTGGGCACGTCACTAGGCAAGGCTGCTCCGATTACACAAGTGGAGAGTGGCTCTCTCAAGCCAGGGGATGGTAGCAGCGATGTTCCTGCTGGGATGCCGGACTTGGGGCTCTTGAAGAGCTGGGGAACTGGTAAAAAAGAGGGTGGTGGGTATAGGAGGGGCGAAGCTAATAGGGCCACTGTTACTATTAGAGAGAGAGTAGTAGTAGGGCAGCAACAGCAGCGGGATGGGGTTGAAGGAGGAGGGGTTCGCGGATAACTACTACGATAACATTGAGGAGGAGAGGCTGCCTGCTGACCATCGGCAGCAACAACCGCAGGAGGCAGGGGATCCATGGGCGGCCTACGCGGCGGCTCAGAGGGAGTACTATCGCCAATGGGAAGAGTACATGAAGCAGAGACAAGCGGAGTTTTTGATGGCGCAACAAGAACACTATCATAGAGGGCATCCGGTCATACCGCCTGGTAGCATGCCCTTCACAACCCATCAACAGAAAAGGTCCCTGGTTCGAACCCCGAGCACGGTATTTCCACCCCCTCAGAATATAGGTAGTAGACAGCGACGCTTTTGCGAGTGAGTAGGCGTCCCCTCCTTCCTCTTGTCAGTGTCAGAGCATCTCACAGAGCCGCTGGAGGGCGATGACTCGTCCAGTAGAGTGGCTTACGAGATCAAGGTGGAGGTCATGCGGGGCATGCAGGCGTCCCTGTTCGCCGGGGAGGAGGTAGCTGCTAGAAAGACAGCATTCAAGCAGCTCGCTGTGAAGTGGCATCCTGGATAAGAATCCTGACAACTCCCAAGTCGCCAAAAAGGTCTTCCAGTTCCTTCCAAGTTATCAAGCCATGGTCAGTGGCCGCCCCTCAGTCGCCTCCGTTGTTATCATCGACGCTCTAGGTACCTGACTGAGGACCCGACCTGCATCGCTGCTGCTGCTGCTACCCAATGGTAGCCCGGTGTACTATTGTTATACATGAAGCCGTCCAGCATGCTCGTGTCGAAGTTGCCATTTCACGCCTTGTTGTTGTCGTTGTAGTGGTGAATTAAGGGGCGCGGTGACGGTGAAGAGAGAGAGTCTAGATGGCAGCAGCCCACCCCTTGCCTCCAGCCGAGGGGTCCCCTCCCCACTAGAAGAGCTCTGCTCGCCGTTGACGAGAATACCTCGTCCAAGTGCCTTCCCTCCACCGCCTAGCAGCTACAAACGACTGAGTCGATCGAACAGTCGAAGGCGGTCATCAGTATCCTCTTCTGAGGGGGAGTCGATGGTAGCAGAGTGCCCGGGCGAGTCCAGTGGTGTCTCCTCCTTCCCTCCAGTTGGCTTCCCCAGCTGCCTACCTTCCACTGCGGAGTCGGACGCTGTCGATAGGGTCGCAGGGCCGCGGTGAGGATGATGACGGTGAAGTCAGCTGCTGCCTGTCTGTGAACAGCAGCGTCGCTGTTTCTGCCTGTGCATCGACGAGCTCACTAGTGGGGGATAGTAGTGGTAGAAAACGGGGTGGTGGTAGGAGGCGGAGCGACGCAGGAGTTGATAAAGAGAATTTGAAGGTGATTGTGATGGTACTCGAAAGGTGGAAGAGCGTCGTCTACAGCAGGCCCAAGCCAACGAGTGCATGGACCTTCGGAAGCAGCTAGCAGTCGAGCAGGAGAGGAGAGGGAAGGCGGAATCGATGGTGAGGCAGTTGAAGGGGCAACTGAGGGAGTACAAGGGCAGGAAGATGTCCGACAATGAGAAGTAGCCTCGAACTTGAACGGCGGTCCTCGGTAGCCACTGCCTTGCAGGGACAAAAGGATTGATCGACTACTACGCCGACTCTCTCTTGTGGCTGCTGAGCTTGAGGAGAGTCGGAGGCAGGCTCGGGACGCTGAGGGGGTCCATGAGAAGGCCATGGTTGAAGTAAGTGCTACTCTGCGGACTCAGGATTCCTCGTGATGAGATTATACAGTACCTCTTCTCGTATGCCGGACGAATTCACTATCGCTGATTCGTCTGTGGATCTACAGAATAGAACAGAAGAATGAGTGCATGATCCTGGTTCTATTCTCAGCTAGCTGCCGTGAAGCAGGGAGCAGCAAAGGAGCGATCGCAGCAGGCCCAGGCTGTGAGGAAGGGGCCCTCACGAGTTGCTGAATTTCGAGTCTCTCTGCAGCTCGCGGACTTGAGGCATGCATCCACGAAGAGAATTGCCGAACTGACAGCGGAGCGTAAGAAGCTGGAGGAGGCGGTTGCAGAAGGGGAGGGTCGGAAGGCCGATGTCGACAAGTAAGGAACTGGTGTTGTTGATGGAGGGCAGGCGGGGGTCAGGCACCGGGACAGGATGGTGGCCATGGAGATCGTTATTGAGAACCTGACTCACGAAGGGAAGGAGCAGACGACAGAGAGGGAGCTGGTGAGCACAGTCCGATCGCGGCAGCTTGCGGTACTCTTGCTGGCAGCTGCAGCAGCAAGTGGGCGAGTTTGAAGGAGAAGTTGGCCGCTTTGGAAGAGGTGAAAGGCAGGGAGATAGACGAGCTGAAGTCGGTCGAAGCGCGGTGGGTCCTTGCGGTGGTTGTTATTCTCCGCAGTGCTGCTGCCCCTAGGCGAACGAGGGAGATGCTGGATCGGATAAGGGCAGTGGAGCAGGAGCTGGAGGCAAGCCAAGGGCTGCATAAGAAGTACGGGAGTGAAGCGAAGGCTGCTAGGGAGGAGGCGGAGGGGGTGAAGGAGGAGATGAGCCAGGTGAAGGGAGGGGCAGCTAAGTCCGGTATCTACAGGAATTCGCCCGGCGATAATTAGAGTCCTACAGGGTTGGTTGTACTCAACTTCGCCATCCTCCTGAGGGAGGCCACTCAGCGGGGGGTTCTTCCGTAAGAGAGTCTTTCGTACCATCGGTATCTGCTGAGGCAGTCTTGCTGCGTCTTGAGCGAGAGGGGGCAGAATGAGTGATAGTCTTTACCTGCGTGCCGAGCAGCACCTTGGGATCACCTCAGTCGAAGCTCTCCCACGAATTCATTCCCATGCGGTGCCTCCTGGATCTTCCAACACTATCGAGTCGAAGAGGTGCATGTCCTTGAATTTCAGCCAAGACTCGAACTGTCCGATAGCGGGTTCGCATTCCGGTGTATTGCTATTTCCCACTGAGCTAAGCCCAGTGTCGGCCGATGTATTGCTCGGCTAAGCTTTTGTCTCACAACTACGTCACGGTAACTCGTTTTTGAGGTCTGTGAAATCTCTGACACCAAGGGAGCCTGGAACTGTGTAGCTTTCTCGGTGGCAGATAATCTCAGTGTCCTCACTGGCGACCTCATAGGCCGAAACCACCATGCTTCGTTCGAGTGCTTCACAAGGCACGTGGCTAGACAGAATGTTGCTTTTCTTCTTCCAAGGTAACTTCAGAGCTGACAGCAGTGAGACGACGGATGGAGGTTGAGGAAAGATCCAAGCTCGCCGCGGAGGAGCGCTATGAGAAGTTGAAGGTGGCGGAGGCTAGGAGGTGCTAGCCGTCTCGGGTTGTCTCTTCACTACCACTGTTAACAGGTTGGGCGAGGTATCGGCTCTGAAGTTGGAGTTGGTAGAGGTCCGAGAAGCTCTGACGGCGTCCGAGGCAAAGGCAGAGAGTCTGGCGCGAGAGTTGGAGGAGGAAGGGGATGAAGCTGTACCTCCGATAGAACTGCTTATCGAGGACCAGGAAGGGGCCGAGGCCCTCATCACCGAAGAGGCTACCGTCACTCAACCGTCACCCCTCCCCCGCTCTGTCATCGTAAGCCTTCCCTACGACGACGGTGTCGAAGACTATAGGCCTTCAGGAGTCCCCGGGCGTAGCATCACTATATAGCACGCCAGGAGGGCTGGTCAACAGCAGCGTGAAGAGGAGGAGGAGGTTGAGGAGAGTGTCTGCACCACTACTCGATGCCGCCGTCACTCGACAACACTCTGGTGCTATGGGAGAGCTCAAAGACCAGGTTAGCGTTGGTGGCCTCCCGAGACTGACTCCCTCTTACCCCTCCCTCGAGGTTTCCAACATCACGGCTCAGCTCGTCGAGTCGATAGCGCAGCAGCGGTGTGCCCAGGAGGAGAGGGACTCGGCTTGTGTGAGGTTGGCGGACGTCCAGATGCAGCTGGCTGAGGAGAGGGAGAGGATGGAGGAGCTGAAGGCAGAGGTCAACACCAAGGCTCGGGAGGTAGTCTCCAACGGCTCCGGGTGGATGAGGGACTGCTACTGTTGAGTAGAGCATGATTTCGTCTGGAAGGGCAGCAGTGGCGGAGGGGATGCTGAGGGAGTTGGCCGAGGATCGCCAGAGGGAGAAGCTCAGCCTACTTGCCGAGGTTATTTTGTTCGCCGTTCCGCGTGTGGATTGATGATGGAGATTGCCAGATTGCGTCGCTCCGCTCAACTTTGCTGGAGAATGAAGCCACAGCAGCTCAGTCGGCGGCATCAGCAAGAGTGGGCATGCAGGAGGCCAAGGAGAAGATACGCGTGTTAGAGACTAGGCTTGGCATGCAAGATAATAGCTTGGCTGCTATGGTCGAACAGTGTACCAAGTGGAAGGCACAGTGAGCGTTTTGAGATCGTCAAGCTTCGACCTTGGATACCGTCAGGAATGAGCATCTTCAGTCTCAAGTGTCAGCAAGGGAATTGGAGCTCAACTCCGTGCGAGTATCTTTGAGAGAGTGGAAGGGACGAGCCGCGGAGTTATCTGACGACTTGGTCCATGCCGGAGACTCTCTGGTCAACACTGAAGCCAGCATGCTCGATCTCCAGTTTAAAGTCTCCTTCTACGAGACCTTATACACGCAGAAAGAAGCGTCAGTGATCGTGGCCAGGGTCAGCTGTTTGTTGTCTCCGTCATTTCTATGCGTGCGTTTCTTCAGGCCTGTGTGGTCGGCCTCTCGCGAGCGGCAATGATCGCTGCAGAGGAGGAGAAGGCTCGGGAGGCTGCGCTGAGGGCCGCTGAAATTCTCTCGTCCAGAGCTGAGGTCGCGAGAACGAAGGAGGAAGCTGCTGCTCACCTTGCGGTTACTTTGGAGTATATGCAGCATGAAAAGGAGGAGCTAGAGGCTCTCATAAGAGAAACTCAGGAGGTGGGGATCCCTCGTTGTTGCCGACAGCTGGTGTGAGTTCAGGAGACATCTCAACTCCGGAATGGTATCGAGGAGCTCGATAAAGAGAGGGGAAGCCTCGGCGAGGAATTGAGAATCACAAGGGAAAGAATGGCCGAGCGCGAGGCGGAGGTCGAGGTGATGCTGAGGCTCTTCATGAGTAGAAGACAAGGGGGCAGTATCAGGTGCTGCGGGCAACTGGTCTGTCAGCTGAACAGCGACAGTGCCTGGAAGGGGAAATTGAAGGGGCCAACAAGACGCTGCGAGAGGCTCTTGGGGATCTGGCATCAACTCGCGCCGACTTGGAGACCGCCGCTAGGGAAGTAATAACGAGTTTTGCAAATCATCGTTGGACTCTCTCGTCAGGTTGCTCGATGCCACAAGATAATGGAACGGTTCGACATGGAAGCTATCACCTCTGGGATTGCTTCCAATGCGAACTCGGGAGGCAACCATCTTTCGCAAAGCAGGAGGGTCAATTATGTTCAACACTTGAGGCATGAAATTAATAACTTATACGAAGAGAACAAGCGGCTAAGGAATGAGAGGTGGGGCGGTACTTCCCAGGCGCAGCCACTGATTGCCGACACTGTTCAGGCAGGCCTTGGAGGCACAGCTGTTGATGGGGACGCGTCGATCCCCAGCGGGGCAAAACACCCCGTCGCCAGGAGGAAGCAATTCCTTCACTCCTCGGCGAACGCCTCGCAAAGGCCCTGTTCCGCCTCGTACACCCAAAACGCCAATGGGAATGGCCGCTGCTGAATTAGCAAGACGTAAAAGAGAGGCTGAGGAAATGAAGATCAATGAGAGACATCGGCAGCGGTGGGTATTTCTTGCCTGTAGGATGCGAATCTCGAATGAGCTCGGAATCTCTGGTCAGTTTCTCGTTGAGGCTACTCTACGACCTTCGAGAGTCCTGATGTTTCAGGTTGGTCTCGGAACGCCTGATACTCCTCGGGCGAGTTCGGGACGTCTTAAGTAACTCCAGTGCTTCTCCTGAGAGCCTCCGAGCCCTGCTCGAGAGTATTCGTGACATTCTTGTCTCGAAAGATACCAGATAATGCGTGGATTGTCTCAGTTAGGGCGGTAGCGAGGCCAAACTCAAGAGCGTAACATATGTACCATGTAAATTCATAGTACACGTCGCCCGGAACAATAGCAGAAAAGTTCCGCGGCCGGGAATTGAACCCGGGTCTCCTGCGTGACAGGCAGGAATACTAACCACTATACTACCGCGGACCTGTCATTTTGGTGTGTTTTTTTGTGTATAGTGGTTCAATTGAACTGTCAGCGGTCGCATTATTTACCTCCGATACACGGTGAAAAACAAATCATGCCAGTAAAGTATACTTCAGTGCAAGCCATGCGATTGTGTTGAGGAGTATAAGGCCATTATCAGGCGCGCGAAGTGACGAAGTCTCGTCTCAACCCAAGTGACGCCGTGGGCCACCGCGACGGCGTCACCATGGCAGCAACTATTGAAGAACCCAATATGGATCGGTCGAGTATTGCATATGCAGGCTGGAGAGAGCTGTGTTATACAACTTGAATACCAATTCAATGCGGGCACGGCGAGCACTCGAGTCTACAGCAGTTGCCTTTTGCCAACTGTTACCTTGCACCTAATATTACACACGCGTTACCAATGATACTCCACGGCTCTAGGAAAGCGTCCCTCGTGGAAGGGACGCCAATCTGGTGCAATGAAGCAGTTTCTTCGGCAAAATAGGCCACAGTGGGCATCCCCAGACGTTAACGTCACGGAGTGAGGGAGAACCGGTTCCCAGACAGAACTCAGCCGTGCCATTCCACTCGCTCAAATATTCACATTTCATGACACGCCATGAGCAACCTGCCCTAGGGGCGTCACGGTTCGTGATCCACGACTCGCAGCGTGTTCGGTGGGACTGAACAATTGCCATCGTAGCCTCATTTCCAATTACGAACGCGGAGCCAGATATAACCACAGAAACTCAGAGACGAACGCAAGCAACAAAAATATCTAGCTTTGAGTGATTTCTTGGCCAGAATGCATTGAGTAGAGGCTCCAACAGCTGGAGTTCAGCTCTACTCGAGATAGCTAGTTTCGATCATCCTTGATAGTGAGCAGAAGTCGTCGACGGGAACAAGGAATGCCTTATAGTTACACAATAGCGTTCATAACGATGAACTTCAGTTAAGCAGAAGGGGAACTCATGTACTGCAACAGCAATCACAGGGGCTACTCTCCTTTCTTCGGTACCCACTTCCTGTGGCTGCTCGAATAAATCTGCCGTCGAACTGCTTTCATACACTCCGTGACGATTGCGTTGTAGTCCGGAGTTATATCATTCGGAAAACCTCTACAGAACTCCTTGCCAGACTGATAACATGGACCAATGACGAGCGAATAACCACCCTGCCGCTACTACCTGATGGAGAGCCTCACTGCCGTCCATCTCCTGAAGGACTGCCATGAACATGTCGGCAACCCTCTGCCGTCGTGAACGTGTGGCCAGTAATGGGGAGTTATAGGCGGCCCGAGACGATCCGCTAATACCGTAGTCTACAGCAACCTCACCAGGGGACTTCATGCCCTTCACACTAGGCGGTGAGGGTCGACGATCTTGTTGAGCCGATTCGTTGTCGGACGCACCGGAAGACGAGCCAACCTCCGTTGGAGGGGATGGCAAGGAAGCGAGTTGTTGCTCTAAGAGCAGAATCTTATTTGCCTGAGAGCTGTTCTTCTCTTGTTCCAGTCGAAGCCTCTCTTCAAGCTTGGATATCTCATTAGACATCTCTATTATAAATGAAGCCAGCTGCTGCGGCGACTCTTGTTCCACCACACTAAGCAGCACGGTCTTTATGGCATCGACTTCTGAATGACGATAAAGACAGATGAGGGAACAAACATCGAAAGACAATCACCTTCAAGGGTGGCCTGGTCATTAATAGCTTCCTCCTGAGTCTGTGGGCACCCCAACGGAAGTGGAGTCATCGTACTTCGACAGAAAAGTGTAAGCGAAGGAACTCACGACAAACGAGCAGGTCAATACAACAGTTCTCCACCTGCAACAGAATTTGATTCGACACCGCAAGTCGAAAGACCTCCAATCCATTAGTACCGAACTCGGCAACACAACCGCGAAGATCAGAGTGCTGAAATGAAATGTGACGACGACTACGACGAAGAATATCTACCAAATGAAGGTTGCATCCAGTCTGCAGCGTGGCAGGTGCGGGACTAGTACGACGACAACTGGAAGTGGTTTTTTGTTGAATATCATCCCTCTATCATCATGACAAAATGGTGGGGACGTCACTTAAAAGTTCATCCTCAACATAGTTTTCTGAGTGGTTGATGGTAAGCACCAACAGCAATAGCCGTTGGACATGGACCATGTGAATGATTGACGACTTTTACGACTCCTAGTATACCGGAGAAAGAGAGGCCCAACTTGACACTTAAGTGCTGTGTCTCGGTTATCAGGTTGTTGTTGTTGTTGAAGCATAGAGGAGTTAGTCTCTCTTAGGAACCCACTTCCGTTGGCTGGAAGGGGAGGTATGCCTTTGAACGGCCTTCATGCATTCCTTAAAGATGGCGTTATAATCAGGAGATTCATCGCTTGAAGATTCCTTGCCAGACTGATAACATGGACCAATGACGAGCGAATGACCACCCTGCCGCTACTACCTGATGGAGAGCCTCACTGCCGTCCATCTCCTGAAGGACTGCCATGAACATGTCGGCAACCCTTTGCCGTCGTGAACGTGTGGCCAGTAATGGGGACTTGTTCAGGGCCTTCCGACAGGACTCGTTAATACCGTAAATCGCGAAGATTTCAGCGGGGGACAGCTTGCCCTTAACACTTGATGACGATGCACGATCTCGTTGAGCCGATATATCAGCGGACACATCAGAAGACGGGCCAATTTCCGTTGGCGGGGATGGCAAGGAAGCGAGTTGTTGCTCTAAGAGCAGAATCTTATTTGCCTGAGAGCTGTTCTTCTCTTGTTCGAGTCGAAGCCTCTCTTCAAGCTTGGATATCTCATTAGACATGTCTATTATAAATGAAGCCAGCTGCTGCGGCGACTCTTGCTCCACCACACTGGGCAGCATGCTCGCTATGGCATTGGCTTCTGAAGGCAGACACAATTGAGAAATGACGATAACGGAGGCTTTTACCTTCGACAGCCGTCTCGTTGTTGAAATCATCCTCGTTGTTGAAATCATCATGATGATGATCCAAGCCCTCCTGTCTTCCTAACGGCGTGTACACTGGGTTCTCAAGCGAAAAGTAGGAAGCCATTATAGTTCGACCGAATCACGGAAAGCCAAGTAAGTAATGACTACAGAACAAGAAGACCGTCCACCTAGCATCGTCACCATCGTCGGGAGCCAACCCCTGGCGGGGCAAGGGGGCCTCCCCTAGCGTGACTAAGTGGTGACAGTCTCTCACAACGGTGTCACCACAACCATATGGAGCGGTGTATGCTGATATCAGGGAGCGCGCTCTCTCGATGAACGTAATAACAGAGGCGTCGCCCACCACCACAATCGGCAGGCAGGGGTGATAACCAACAGCCCTCCACTCGAGGACTCTAGGTCTCGGGCGCTCACCTCAAGCGCTATCAAGACAAGGTGTCCGCGTGTTTGATGGGAGGAGAAAGCACTTAGGGAGTTACGAGCAGCAGCAGCGACAGCCTCGCGATTACCAACTGAACCTGACTCCGCGCGGTGGTGGATTTCGGCGCGAACTCGAATCCCAGCGACAATATTTTTCCTCCCCTCTGCACATCCATGTGAGTTGTAGGTCGACGAACAAGATAAAAATGCTGTATGAAAGAGTCGTGTTCAAGGGGCGTACGGGATCCTCGTCATCCTAGCCAGCACAAGAACTATTGTCTAGGAATAAAGGGGGTCCGCGCATGGTCATGCACGCGCCGCACGTAAACCTGTGCTCACTACTGGACTGTGCTGGCCATAGGGACATGGTTCATAGGGACAGCTCACAGAGGGTAACCTTAGGGTCCTTGCCAACATGTTCTCGATCCCAACATTTGGACCTTCTGAGAAGACTAAGGCGGCTCTAAAGTTAGGGGCAAGGTAATGGACAGGTGGGAGCCCTCGTGATGAGAGAAATCCTTAGCGCAGGTTCTCGGTGGAAGAGCAGCGGAAGTTGGCCACTAGACGACGGAAGTTGTACGTGGCTGCTGCCGGGGCCATCGTCATGCTAGGGTTTCAGTATAAATATAACGAGGTGAACCGTCATTTCCCTTAGCCCTGCTCATGCTCGCTTCAGGTCATCGATGTAGTTGGCAACCCTAGCGGTATAACATCTCCCAGTACTCTCTTCTACTCGAGGCTTGTGTTCGGCCGTAAGTGGCTCGGCCGCCGTTGTTGGTCCATGGCCGTTCGGTAGGCACTCGGAGTCGGATCACCGGCAGTCTGATGTCGCGGACGCTGCCCGTTAAGATGAGAGAACCTCTTTTTAAACTCTATGCGAAGGCCACTGGGGCTGATCTCACGGAAATACGGTATCCACTAGATGCATACCACTCCTTCCAGGAATTCTTCACACGAGCTCTCAAAGACGGGGTAGTAAAAGGTGCCTGAGGCTTGGTGGCTTGGCAAACAGTCTCAGGCACGGCCCATGGAGGATGTTGCTCCAACCACGATGGTCTGTCCTTGCGATGGGGAGATTGTCAACCTTGGAGTCATTGACCGTAATCATCGCGTCGTTACAGTTGTTGTGGTATTCTAATATTCCCAGGAGGGCAAACGAGAGTATCTCAACTGGACCCGACGATATCCGGGGTAAAGGGCGGCACCTACATGCTGTCGGGGTTCTTGGGAGTGGACCCCATGCGAAGGCTGCATCCAGAATCCAAACTCATGTAATTGCTCCTCTCTGAGTTCTCTCTTTTATGGCATGCGATCAGGTACGCCGTGATCTACCTCTCTCCAGGCGACTACCATAGATTCCATTCGCCCACGAAATTCCAGCTGCAACAGGCCCGGTAGCACATAATTTCGTTGTTACAGGAATAGGTCATTGGATGCTCTTGCAGGCACTTCCCAGGAGACGTCCTGCCTGTGATGAAGCCGTTCGCCTCTGCAGTGGACGACTTATTCACAGCAAATGAGAGAGTGGTCTTATCGGGGACTTGGGCGTTCGGCCAGTGCCACTACGTACCGGTTGCAGCGTAATAGGTGGGGGAGGGAAGGGAGAATAGAAATTGCTCATTCCGGCGAATCCACGAAGGGAAACCTGCGCGTGGTTTTGAGAGCCTGGTGTTCTAATCTGAGGAGAATTACCGTTGGTGTGGTATTGGAAGTTGGACCATATAGATCTCAGCATGTAGTTGGACGGTCATCGTACATCATCAGGTACAATGTGGGTGGCATAAAGCTTGCCTTCGAGAATAAACTGCGTACGAATCAGCTTCGATCAGTCTCAGTGTACACCGGAGGGGAGATCCGGACGAGGCTCTTTGATAACGCCTTCCAGCACGGTGATCCAATAGGGACTTTTATGTAAGGGCCGCTGCTGCTGGGTCGGGATCTATAGTAGTGGTATGGCAGGCTTGGTAGCACCATCGTGATGATGTTCGAAGCCCCCCAGTCGATGGATTGGGCGGTGGAAGTGGGGGACAAAGTGACGATGGGCCACTTGCTAACTCAGCCACTGAAGAAAGCAGCAGCAACGAAGAAGGACTGACGGCCTGTTGTGCGGTTTCTGTTGTTATTGCCGGTGTTGGAGTTGTCTGCAGTATTTGTGGACGATGGTTTCTTGGCGGCCGTGATAGGGTTCTTGGATATGCTTAGCGTCTCTCGGCGAGACGGCAGTTGAATTCTGAGGTGATGAGGAGCTGAGCGGTAGTACTGGTTGGAAAGGGACAACTGCGCTTGAGTGGGGGACGGGTTCGCCTGCTCATGCCGAACGCTCCGAAAACTTCGATCTTACTGAGGCGTCTATTTGTCCCGACGAGGAAGTACTAATTAGCATCAGAACCGCGAGTGGAAGCCGACTTGCACTCCCCTGGAAGACGAGAGAGAGGCTCTTGGCTACTAGGAGACCTTGTTGTAGATCAATATCCCGTCGCTCGGTGGAGTAGATATCCTGACCAATCCGGGGGTTACTGTATCTAAGGAAGGCGCTTATAAGCCTCTATGTGAATGCGGGCGCTGTCTCCCGTCTATTGTTTTGGGCAGACATTATCCGGATCGTTCGGTGGGAAGACATTCACCGACGGTTAAAGAGAAGCTTTAGTGTGTATCAATGGAATTTAACGCCTGAGAACTATGTCCTTGGAGAAGTGTGCTGCTGATACTGTAGCTCTCTCCGCTTCTGAGGCTTCGTCCCGGCCGAACCCTAGGACGTAGCAATTGGTACTTGACATCTAGCTCGACGCATCAATTCGATTACGTGTCCGAGTAGCCTCGGCACTGGCCTTCGTCCATTCCTTATGTTAGATGTCTCATGGTCTTTGAGCAAGGATGGCGGTGCTTGAGATCCGGGAGGACTCTGATTGTCACGGTCTGAAGACAGCTTCGTCACTCCAAGTGTTGAGTTCCTATTTATGGATGGTCTAGTTGCAGGGTTGTTTCGACATGTCCACGGACTTGTTATTGGACACCTTCAATGAGTTGACGGCTGTGGTAATGCGATAGTTGTATACCGAAGGGGACGACGCTGAGGCTGTTGCTGAGATCGATAAGCTCATCGAGAGGGTGTCATCATCGAGTGGTGCTCATCGAGAGCCTTCGCTGCATGAGGATGAACCTAGTGGCTGTGTGGGAGAGGAGAAGGCGCAGGGATCTACAAATGATGATGAGGGGGAGAAAGGCCAGACTGCGGCCGCCGCTACTACTACCGCTCCAACGACAGCTGCAAGTGGCATGATGATGCCGCTGCCCGAGGACCCAGAGCTGAGCAATCTGTGCATGAGTTGGTATTATGCTGGGTACTATACAGGCCGGTATCAGGTAGTGATGGTGGTGGTGATGGGGTGGGTTGGGTACCGGTTGGTCTCAGGCTTGGAAGGAGATGTCCTCGTCATCCGCGGCAGCAGGCGCCAAAGTAGATGGAAGCGCTTCCCAAGCACTCTGACGAGTTTCCTGTTATCTGCTCCCGCTATTGTGTTCGAGTGTCTGTGCCTTGGGCGATGCTATTGCCGCGCAGTTGATTACCTATGCCCATGGGAGGTAATAGCAGACAGCCACCTGATCTGGTGGCAGCTTTAGTAGGAGTCCAAGGGCTCAAAGGAGAGGCGGAGCAGTTGGAGGTCATCAATAAGCTCGCGGAAGCTAAGGCCACTTTAATGAAAGGTAATACCGATGCCGGGGGTTTGGCCGGATTTTCCTCGACCTCGACCGTGTTTCCTTCATTTCAGCTATGGAGACGCTGATTTCCATTCGACCATCTCTCACCAGCGACTCGGACAAGGCGTGTGTGGATGGTGTGCTTAGAGGGCTGGTGGAAGATGGAGAGAGAGTCCAGTTGCTGTTGCGGTTGGACAGGCTGAGTCATGCCTGGGAGGAGGAGAAGGCCAGCAAGGATAGCGGCCGGTCGACGTCGGATCCACAGATCCCTTCGACCGGGCAGAAGAATGAATCGATCGGTGATGAGCACGGTACTTTGGTGGACCTGATGCCCTCGCCGCCATCGGATTTTAAGGCTGCTGGGAATGACGAGGAGGAGCGGCCGCCCTCCGCGGGGGACAGGGAGGAAGTGCCCCCGTCGGACGAACCCTCGGCGAGTCGTGTACCGGATCGACAAGTCGACTCTGCGGGAAGGCAGGATGGCGTGGTGGAGACGGTCGAGGAGGGCCGGGGGGAGGCAGACGAGATCGTCGAGGGGAACGGTGACGCGGGTTCGGTCGAGTCCCCACCGAAGGATACCCCTGTCGACGAGAAGACGGTTGATCAGAGTGTCGCGGACGAGAGCGTTTTGTCTGTTCCTAAGGGGACCATATCTTTTGAGCTCTCTGAATCGGACGAGGGTAAAGATATGATATCTGAGGACTTGGAATCCTCCGTCTTCCCCAAGGCTGGTACCAATGGCCGAGTATCCGACATCAGCTCCGCTGCCTTAGTCGATGAGGTTGGATCGGTCATATCGTATTCTGGTGATGCGATGCCCATCATAATGAGGCCATCAGGAGCCCCTCGACAGGGCGGCAGCCGATTCACAGTGGAAGCTTCTTCGAAGGGGGGAATCGACCTGGGGGCGATATCGTATCTAAAGATTGGAAACCGGCCATGCGCAGAGGTGGCCTCTCCGGTGCGAACCCGGAGGGAGTTTTTGTCTCCTTTGTCGAGAGATCCCGCAGGGCCTGCGGATGTTTTGGTCGTGATGGAAGATGCTACACGTAGTTTCTTTCTACGGGGAGCAGGGTTTGCCCACTGGGAAAATGGGAAAATTTTCCCCAGGGAATTTCCGGGAAATATTTCCCTTGGGAAAAATCCCGGGTTCTTCCCTGGGAAAGGATGCGTTTGGCCACCCTAGGCAGTTTGCTGATGCACTAGATACGCAATGGATGGAGAGAGAGGCGATAGCGACGACGATATGACAGCTGTGCTAGGTTTGAACTCATAAAGTGCATCCTCGCGTGAACGAGTGCGGTACATATCCGCTTCTGACACCTCTAGCGGATTGTACAGTTCTTCGGAAAGACTGCTTCCTGATGATAATGAGGTATGAGCAAACTTTCGATGAGTTCACATTCCGTCCGACTCGGTGGCTAACCGAGGTACTGAATGGCGTTGTCCTCCTCGAATGGGAGCTGGAACGTCGTTGTTCGTTGACCTCGAGCCCTTGAGCTGGGGTACATATCGGCTTCTGACACCTCTAGCGAGCCATACATTGCTTCCTGGGGACAGTGAGGTCTTAGCGATTATACCAAGTACAACACGGCGCATAATGAAAGCTTCTATCGAGCTATAGGAAAAATCTGGCTGAGTTCGCAGCCCGTCAGATTTGGAGGCTGACCGAAGTACCGAACGGCATTGCCGAGGCATTGCCGGAACGCGGTTGTTTGTTGACTCCGATCCCTGGTACTGGGGTTACCCCAGTAGGGTACATATCCGCTTTCGACACCCCTAGCAGGGCATACAGTGGTTCCTGGTGATAGTGACGTACAGACAAACTCTCGATAACTTCACCGCCCGGCCGACTCGGTGACTGAGCGAGGTAGCTAACGGGAGTGCCGAGTTTATACAGAAGTCGAAAGTTCCGGCTCGGAAGTCCCCACCGGAGCTGAGGCACGTCCGGCACTGCTTCAGACTCGCCGGAGTTTTTCCGGGAATTTGGAAAGGGAAATATCCGGGAAATTCCCTTTCCCGGAAATACTCAAAGTTTTTCCCAGTTCGGGCAAACCCTGACGGGGAGCCTTCGAGTACTTCGACCAGGCTCGAGTTGTCGATGTCTCACCGCGAGTCTTACCGTATTGTGTCATTCACATGACCAAAGCGACAGATATTTGCTGTGAGTGACAATGGCGATCGCGCCGACGTATCTTGCACTGAAACCGTAGCCGTTTCGGATACTCATGATCGCCATGAAAGCAACCAAACTAAAGACCTTTTTGCAAGATTATTATTCTTCACCTTCCTTTGTTGCGCTATGACCAAGGGAACGGCAGATTCTACCGGGATCCAATCCCTCAGACGAAGCTCTCGCATACGGTCTAAGTCCACTGACGGTCTACCAACTAGCAACACTCGCAGCTGAGCTGCTAGAAGTGCAAAACAAGGTCCGGGGATATTGGGTTGCGATGGAGAGGATGTAAACCGGTGATTCGCTTAGCCTCGTACAATGAGCAGTCCACAGGGGAATACAACATATCGCTGGGTCGTGAACTTGAGGGACATGCGCGAGGGAGGTCAGGCAGAGGTAAACGGTCAGAGGGCGATGAACGCGCGATGTAGGAGTGGAAGGTTTGTGCGGCCCGGCCAGCTCTCCGATGGAGAAGGCTGCCCGGGCCGCAACATTGACGTGGTCACTTTGTGGTTGAGCATTAACTCACCAGGTTGCGAGCTTTTGGAAACTCAATCGATTCGTGCCAGCAAACATGTCATGCCCATGTTTCGGAGCAATTTGCTCCGAGCGAACCGATCGGCGACAAATGCAACAGAGTACCTCATAACTCGACCAGCAAGTGTTTGGCCAAAGCAACTGCTCTGCCTGCGTTCTGTTTCGTACTAATGGTACATGGCAGGAAGTGATTCATAAGTCGGAAGCATCCCACAATCGGAGCTGTACCACTAGAGTCGAGTTCGGAACCCAAACACCGAAGTCCAACCCGGCTGATGGCGTGCGCTTTCTTGTTTATGTTAGCGCACGCCCCCCAAACACCATTTTCGCAGGTAACGCCGCATCCAACGCGATTCAATCTCCCAAACAGTAGGATGTGGATCTAATTTGCGTTGGGGATATTCTTGCCAATTTTCGTGCGAAGTAAGTCTCATTTAAGGCCTGCACGGCGTGCCAACGAAAATTGTGAAGCGTGCACCACTTTGGCAGCGGAGCGTAGTTCTGTCTCTTTTGTGCGCCACGTCACCTGAATTTTCCATGAGAAATGGTTGGTTTGTGGTGTGGATGTTTTCGTTTGACGCGAGCCTTTGCAGGATAACTTGTGTGCATGATAGAAGTGTTCATGCAAAGTTTGAGGAAAAAGTATCGGCGAATTTCGAAAATCGCTCTGAGTCGATGCAGATGTAATATGGTTGTTTCCGGTGGCAGAGACCACCCGCGCTCGCCCTAGGCCCTCGCGGGGCCCTTCCCGCTCGGGCTAACATTTGTGAGGTACCCCGCATGGACGCGAGCCCTCCGTTCACCCAGAGGCTTCGGGAGGGTCCAAGCTTGACGCCTGCCCTTGAACTTGCCGAATTGTGAAGACGCAAAATAGTTGAAAGGAGAGACTGAAGAGCGTAGAGAGGCCTACCTGCACTGCCTCGAAGACGCAGTCGCGCAAACCAATAATACTTCCATTGTTATCAGAACAAATAGACCCACTCAAAATGCACGCCGATACTTTAAAACTATTACTCTAAAAGTAATGAAGCGGCCAGCGGCCGATTGCGAGAATTATGTAACAAAAAAACTTTGTTGAAGTACGAAAATCGAAACGATGGTTCTCCCTTCGAGCGAGGCTGACGCCTCGACGAACCATCTCGTCATTTCTTGCTGCCAAGAAGATGCTGCAGCTCGCTTATAAGTCGTTTGAAAGCTCCAAGCTAAGACCACGTGCAGGTGAGATCCACGTAGTGGGCCAGTAGGCAGATATATAGCGAACTTGCGCTGAAAATTAGCACTCGAAGAACATGTGAGCGAGGAATTGTCAGAGCTGCTTGGAGCAGCCTGCTTCGTACCAGGGAAGCAGCTGCATAATACATCGGCGTATAGTCAGTGTTTTAAAATAGGTGGGATAGGAGCAAAAAGAAAGTAAACATGACATAGTGAAGAGAACCTTCGATTGTTAGGACCCCAGAGGAGATATGCACAACAGCACGTATCGCGAAAAAAGGTCGTCGCCGCGGCAGGAATGAGCGAGGTCTTTGTGCACGCGGGAAATTAAAACTTTGTGACACGAGGCGTGCGCTATATGCAGAGCAGTTTGTGCGACGCCGTGACGCAGCGGCGCGCGCTTTTTGAGCAAAGAAATGCAAGTGCGCAAGCGGAGGAGACGTGACAGGAACCATGGTTTGTGGTTAATGTGAGTGTCAAAACATTTCGATTCGCACCGGGACAGTACCAATAAACTTTGACGGACCATATTGAATGACTTGGAAGGTTTGAATAAATTGTAATGGGTAGGAGCAAAGATAATATATAGGAACGGGGGGCCTAAGCACGATAGGTTCCGGCCAGGAATGCCCGGAAGTTGTTTGTAGCGCTCGCCCTAAATTAGGACCCTCCCCCAATTGGCTCGCGGAGGTCTTTGACTCCAATTGTGGATGTGTTCACCCAGTAAATCCAAGAAGATCACTGAGCTCGACAACGCATACCTTTACATGGCCTCGTCGAAAATCAAGCCGCCTCTCTCGAAGATACCGTCGAGGGCATCGTCTCAGAACGTGGATATCCTCGACGCTCTAAAGGCCCTTACCACCGAGGTTCAGTCTCTACGAGCACATGTTGACGACATACAAGCCCAGCAACCGCAGGCGGCTCAGCAGTCTGCCGCCAACGCAAGTGGTTCCAGCCCCACGTCAACTGTCAAGTATAATAGAGGCGAAGCCTCTCCTGTCCACCCCGCTGTCGACGAACCCAGTGGTCCACCGTCCATTCAACTTCTTCATCCTTCAGGAGGAGCTCAACCGGTCAACCCCGCTGCCAACGACCCCAGAGGCTCACCTTCTGTCTATCCTCTTCTCACTTCAGGAGGAGCTAATCCGGTCAACCCCGCTGTCAACGACCCCAGAGGCTCACCTTCTGTCTATCCTCTTCTCACTTCAGGAGGAGCTAATCCGGTCAACCCCGCTGTCAACGACCCCAGAGGCTCACCTTCTGTCCATCCTCTTCTCACTTCAGGAGGAGCTAATCCGGTCAACCCCGCTGTCAACGACCCCAGAGGCTCACCTTCTGTCCATCCTCTCCCTTCTTCGGGAGAAGCCCATCCGGTCAACCCCGCTGTCAACGACCCGAAAGGCTCAACTTTCGTGCATCATTCTCCTACTTCGGGAGAATTTTTCTCTGTCAACCCTGCTGCGAGGACTACTAGAGAGCTATCGATCCGCCTTCCTTCCCCGTCTGAAGTCAACACGGGCAGGCACGGCGACGAAGAGCTTATTGAGTCTCCCCAAGCGCATTCCTTTCGCACCTCTGGAGCGATACAGCCTATACCACATTCTCCGACGAGATCTCACGGCAATGGCAACACTATACCCATCAACCATGGTAACCATCGACACCATGAGCAAGCCATCAATGTCGTGTCTCGAAGGCCTTCGGTACAAGACTGCATCACCCAAGCCCAGACTATTGGCAGCCTTCTTCCTGGCAAGACGCTATGGTGTGGCTCGCGCGACTCCAGCAAGAGAACCTTCGCTGAGAGTCGACAGCTGGTGACGACTAGCATGTCCTACAAATGGTCCCCGCCTTGCACCCAGTTCTTCTTGACGAGGCAAGCTTACGCCCCGTTCATCGTGCAAAGGCTGGACTTGTGGGAGGTCAAGCAAGACTATGGCCAGCTTGAGGACCTTGCCCAAGATCCACACTCTGCCTACTGGAAGGAAGCTACTCAGCGCCAATGGTCTCATCTTTCTGTCTGCTTCGACAAGCACAACTTAGACTCCCTGGAGTGCCGCTGGCGAGAGTTGAAGCTGACTCCAGACATCCACTGGGACGACTATATCACCCGTTTCGAGGTCGTGGCATCTCAGCTTGCTCAAGCCAGAGGAGTCGAAGCCCTTACTCAAGCAGAAGTCCGTGTTCATCTCTACCTGTCTCTTCCCAAGGCCCTACAATCTCACTGCGTCCAGCTCGGCTACAACGTGGGGGAGAAGCGGATGAACTATGACGGTCTCGTGGCTACCTGTGCCGGCTGGTGTGAACTGAACTGGCAATCCTCTCCTCCTACCAGTGACACAGCCGCCGTCAACAACGTTGCATTGTCGACCTCGCCATCCCCGGCGCTCTCCACCCAACAAGCAACCGCTACATCATCCACTACTACGACTGAAGCATCTCAACAGAAGAGCGACAAGAAGACCCGCCCCACCAGGCCATCAACGCCCTACCGACAGAGAGTGAGAGACGACGCGGCCATCCTCAACAACGAATACAATGTCAAGATACTCTCCAGTCGGTGTCAACGATGTCTTTCCGAGTCCCATGACTCCATAGCGTGTTGTGAGGATCTCACAAGGAAAGATGAGAGATGCTACTATTG
The DNA here is from genome assembly GCA_013115135.1 of Perkinsus olseni. Lineage (NCBI taxonomy): Eukaryota > Perkinsozoa > Perkinsida > Perkinsidae > Perkinsus > Perkinsus olseni. The sequence goes on from JABANP010000049.1 coordinate 172,035, forward strand.
CGGTCTACTCCACCACCACTCATTGCACTGCCCTGCTGGTCACGACAACTACCGCGGTCGCAACTGCGAGCGTTGCGGCAAAGCGAACCATGCTGCTCGAGCATGTCGTCGTTTTCGACCCTGCGCCGCACCTGTCGCCGCCGCAGTATCAGCCACCTCCTCGTCGAGATCGTCACCGGCCACTGATACTCCACCACTCAGTTTCATCAATCTTCACATCAACCACTCCGTCAACCACATACCGGCCCTTGTCGACTTTGGAGCAGCTGTATCCGTGGTCAGCAGTTGCGCAGCAGCATCTCTCAACCTCACCATCATCAAAGCCGACCTTCGCATCCGCTTGGCCGACCTATCCGAGACCACTGTTCGTGGTGTGGCGAAGGCTGTCCCTATATCCTTCTCCAATGGCTTCCACTGCACCGAAGGCCTCTACGTGCTTGACGGCTGCGCTCATCGACTGATACTATCAGTGGGACTCCTTCGTCCGCTGAAGGCCATCTGGCACCTACACGACAACTACATCACCTTAGAGTGGCCCGCCGATCCCAATGATGAGTGTACCCAAGCCTTTTGCCGATCCATCAAGGTCACCGATACACTATAGCGCTGTCGCGGAGCTCTGCAACATCATGGCTCCTCAGACGAAGGTCGGCGAGGTCACAGTTGCCAGCACTAATGACGACGACACTCACCCCAACACCATTTCTCTCCCTACCGATGTTTGGGAAACACTGGCTCTATCCTTCTTTCCTGAACCACGGGAAGAAGACACCGGCATCATCAAGGGTCTCACCCGGTCTTAAACCATCGACGCCTTTCGGGTACAGTTCACCAGCCGCGAGGACTCTCCAAAGCCTGAAGATGACCTCTTCGACTTCTCCATCGACCCCCCCTCAGAGACAGCTCCTCGCGGCAGGTTGCACTGCAAGGTCCCGTGGCGTGATGACTCGAGGCCATCCCCCATCAACAATGGTGCTGCCATCAAGAGGGATTTTACTGTCATGGCCAGACTCAACAGCGCCGAGGCTTCAAGCTACCATCAAGTCGTGAACGACCTCTACTCTCTCGGCTTCGTTGTTCCTGCCCGCATCGATGCTAACGCCGACGCCAACGACAACCCTGACCACCCCTCGACCACAGCCTACGCCCAGTCCACCCTTCCCTCGGTCACGACACTGATACCAGCTTTCCCGGTATTCAGGGAATGCTCGAAGACGTCGAAGACCAGGTTAGTATTAGACTGCAAATACCACAACGGCTTCCTCAGGGTCGGGCGACAAGCGGACGACTCCACCTACCCCGAGACTTTGTGGGGTAACTTGGCTCTGAGTCGCACCGCCCCCGCCCTAGTGGTCGACGACATCTCCAAAGCCTACCACCAAATCAAGCTAGACGACGCCACTGATCGGCGCCACTTTGGAATGGTGGCATGCGGCCGAGTTGGGATGTGGGTCTCTACCTGTTTCGGTGCCACATACTCTCCATCAGCCCTGCTTCAAGCCAACAGAGCCGTCATCACTCTAAGAGATTTCGAGTCCGGCCACACTTCCCGAGATGATGTCCTCTCCGACCCGGTCTGCCACAGCCTCATTTCTCAGTTCGAGGAAAATATGAAGTTGTGGTCCATGCCACTCGCCAGCAAGGACTCTCCCATCACGGCAAAGACGTCAGTCACCACTTGTCATGACCCTCTTCAACGTCATACTGCCATCTATGTGGACGACGGTCAGACTCGAGGGAAGACGAAGGAGATCGCCTTGAGAAGGGCCAACGCCTTCACTGGCACTCAATCTGGTCACGGCTTCCACTCTAACCTACCTAAGCGCAGTACAAACTGGGGCCCAATCACTGACACCAAGTATCTTGGATATGGCTGGCGCACTGGTGACGACTGTGACGAGTTCTCTCCCACCTTTAGAGTACCCGAAGCCATGACCCTTGATGACCCCCCCCTCGAGCATCACCCGTCGCCAACTCTTCAGCCTGTGCCAAGGACTGTATGATCCTCTCGGTTTGGCCTCGGAGCTCTCTCTCTGCTTGAGACTGTTCATGGCCACATACTATGCCGTCGACGACAACAAGAGTGCTGAGAAATCACGAGACCCTTGGGACACCAACATCGACCCCGAAGGTGCCGCCAGCGTTCTCGGTTTCTGTCGCGCTCTCACCACTGCCAAGCTGGCTCATCCTAGGTTCGTCGACATCAGCAATGTACTGGTCTTCACTGACGCCAGTGTCACTGCCGGCCACGTAACTGTACTCTGCCCGACCACCACCGGCGGGAACACGGCCTACCGCAAATTGGTCGGTAAGGGGCGTCTTTGGTCTACTCGAACAAGCCAAGCCCGTTGGTCCATCCCCAAGAAGGAACTCGTATCCTTCTTCGACGGCCTCTCCCTCGTAACATCCCTCGTCACTCTCTACTCCAAGTTCGCCACCGAGACCCCCATAAAAAGTCTCTCTCTGTATTGCGACTCCGAGGCATTACTCTACCGTCTCCGTCGAGCATCTAAAGGTGACTTCGGGAAGACCCTCTCCAACCTGGAGAAGAAGACACTGAAGAAAGGGCTGGCCGATCTTGACTTCATCACGAGCACACTGCAACTACCGGTCACCACCTACCACATCGAGGGAGACTCCAATCCTGCCGACGTCGGCTCCAGGCCCAGGATTGACGGCCATCTACCCAGTCTTCTCGATGACTCGGTTATCGAGAGTGGCGTCAACACTGCCCATGTCAAGAATCTCTCCCATGTCCACACGCCAAGGGCATCTCCTGGTTCCGACGTCCTCTTCTACGATACAATCTCCGTGGCTCAGCACTTCAGCAACCACCAGCTAGTGCAGTTCCAGCAGAATGACGACCGTACCAAGGCCATCATCGACACTCTCAAGTCAACACCATCGACTGAAGTCGCCCACAACCTAAGGCTGTATCATCTCTGCCCTGATACTGGGCTACTTCTGTACACTGGTGTGAGCGACAGCAATGGCGCTGTCGCATGCCGACCAGTGCTGCCGCGGGGAGAAGGATGTGATGAGGTCCTGAACCTTCTTCACGACAAGCTCGGCCATGACAACACTCCCAAGTTGAGGTCACTCTACAACGAGGCCTTCTACACCCCAAAGTTGCGTGTGGCTCTACTTCGTCTCCTGAAGACTTGTCATGTCTGCCAGTTAGCGAAGAAGCAGTCTGGCTACAAGAAGCGAGCTGGCTGCGTGCGCCCAACTCATCTCTGCTTCGACATCGGTCAAGTTTGGTGCCTCGGTGAACACATCCACAATTGGAGTCAAAGACCTCCGCGAGCCAATTGGGGGAGGGTCCTAATTTAGGGCGAGCGCTAGAAACAACTTCCGGGCATTCCTGGCCGGAACCTATCGTGCTTAGGCCCCCCCGTTCCTATATATTATCTTTGCTCCTACCCATTACAATTTATTCAAACCTTCCAAATCATTCAATATGGTCCGTCAAAGTTTATTCCTACTATCCCGGTGCGAATCGAAATGTTTTGACACTCACATTAACCACAAACCATGGTTCCTGTCACGTCTCCTCCGCTTGCGCACTTGCATTTCTTTGCTCAAAAAGCGCGCGCCGCTGCGTCACGGCGTCGCACAAACTGCTCTGCATATAGCGCACGCCTCGTGTCACAAAGTTCTAATTTCCCGCCTGCACAAAGACCTCGCTCATTCCTGCCGCGGCGACGTCCTTTTTTCGCGATACGTGCTGTTGTCCATATCTCCTCTGGGGTCCTAACAATCGAAGGTTCTCTTCACTATGTCATGTTTACTTTGTTTTTGCTCCTATCCCGCCTATTTTAAAACACTGACTATACGCCGATGTATTATGCAGCTGCTTCCCTGGTACGAAGCAGGCTGCTCCAAGCAGCTCTGACAATTCCTCGCTCACATGTTCTTCGAGTGCTAATTTTGAGCGCAAGTTCGCTATATATCTGCCTACTGGCCCACTACGTGGATCTCACCTGCACGTGGTCTTAGCTTGGAGATTTCAAACGACTTATAAGCGAGCTGCAGCATCTTCTTGCCAGCAAGAAATGACGAGATGGTTCGTCGAGGCGTCAGCCTCGCCCGAAGGGAGAACCATCGTTTCGATTTTCGTACTTCAACAAAGATTTTTTGTTACATAATTCTCGCAATCGGCCGCTGGCCGCTTCATTACTTTTAGAGTAATAGTTATAAAGTATCGGCGTGCATTTTGAGTGGGTCTATTTGTTCTGATCACAATGGAAGTATTATTGGTTTGCGCGACTGCGTCTTCGAGGCAGTGCAGGTAGGCCTCTCTACGCTCTTCAGTCTCTCCTTTCAACTATTTTGCGTCTTCACAATTCGGCAAGTTCAAGGGCAGGCGTCAAGCTTGGACCCTCCCGAAGCCTCTGGGTGAACGGAGGGCGAGTTCCATGCGGGGTACCTCACAAATGTTAGCCCGAGCGGGAAGGGCCCCGCGAGGGCCTAGGGCGAGCGCGGGTGGTCTCTGCCACCGGAAACAACCATATTACATCTGCATCGAATCGGAGCGATTTTCGAAATTAGCCTATAAAATTTTCTCAAACTTTGCACGAGTACTCAAACCATGCATATGAGTAATCCTGCAAAGGCTCATGTCAAACGAAAACATCCACGCCACAAACCAACCATTTCTCATGGGAAATTCGGGTGACGTGGCGCACAAAAGGGACAGAACTACGCTCCGCTGCCAAAATGATGCACGTTTCACAATTGGCGTTTGTACGCCGTGCAGGCTTCAAATGAGGCATATTTTGCACAAAAATTGCCACGAATATCCCCAACAGCGATGAGATCTACATGCTACTGTCTGAGGGGTTGAATCGTGTTGGATGAGCCTCTGCCTGCGAAATTCGTATTTGGGGGCGCGCGCTAACATAAACAAGAAAGCGCACGCCACGGCAGCCGGGCTGGGCTTCGGTGTTCGGTGTTCGGGTTCGGGACAGGAACGCTATTAAAGGCCTTGTGTGCAGCTCTGATTGGGCCATACTGCCAACTGATGCATCACTCACTGTCATGTGCGATTATTACGAAACGTGACCCAAGTACTTGGGTAAAACAGATACTGGTCGAGTTACAAAATACTGTGTCCCATATTTTCGCTTATCGGTTTGCTCGGGAAGATCGGCATGCCATGTTTGCCAGTACGAATGGACCCCAGCGAGTACGTTTCCTTAACCTTGCAAGCCGGCGACAATGTTCAACCACGAAGTCACAAATTGTGACTCACAATATCGATATTGCGGCCCGGGCAGCGTCCTCCGTCGGAGAGCTGCCCGGGCCGCACACATCTCCTCTCGCATCTGCATCGCCCGTTCATCGCCCAGGCGAGTCGCCCTCTGTTCTTTTACCTATGCCTTCCTCGCATATATCTCTCACATCGACAACCTAGTAACATGTTCCATTATGCTGTGGGTTGCTCATGGTATATGGGCTAAGCGTAGCGTCGGTTGAAACGATCTCCATCACAGCTCAGTACCTCCTAATCTTACGTTGCACGTCTAGCGGCTCAGCTGCGAGTGTTGCTAGATCATGCTGGTCCGTACCGCTGCCCAGTCTCTCATGAGAAGGTATGGGTTCTAACTTGCACCGATCCGGTATCAGGGTTCCTACTCCATGACATCACTACTTCACCTACAGCAGCCTCCATATGTTCATCTCTCACCAGGTTGTTCTCCATCGTAGGCGATCTCGCCTGCGTCACTGTCGACGCTGGGTCGGCCATGACAAGCCGCGCCGTCGAGGGATACTGCGTGACGAGATCTATTGCCTTCACAGTATTCCCCCGGCAATCCAAGTTCATCGCCGACGTCTACGAAAGAGGACATGGGGTTCTACTCAGTCAGCTCCGCCACCGGTTACTACAAGAAGAGGATCAGCCCCGCCCCCTGCCTGAGACCATCTCGGAAGCTGTCTATGCCATCAACTGTTCACCCCGCCATGACTTGGGTACGCTGTCAGCTTTCCAACTTTTCTACTGTCGTCGACCACGACTACTTGCCCCCGCGGAGGATCTCGAGGATTGGTCTCGAGCAAGGCTTGAGAGCTGGATACCAAGCATCATGGACGGTCAGCCACCGCCCATGCCCGCTGAGCTAAAGGGCATCTACGACGACCTACAAGAGCGTCGTACCAAGAGCCTTCTCGACTTCTTCTCGCTGGTCAAGGAGGCGAAGGACAGGGCTCGGGCAAGAGCGTCCAAGCTAACCCGCCAGTCCGGCTACAAGCACTTCGATGTTGGATCACTAGTGCTACGTCTCGTGCCTCCTCCCCTCAAGCAGGATGTCTCCTGGAAGGGCCCATACAGAGTCGTCGCCGTATCCAATGACCACCTGCCATACCGTCTACAGGATGTCAAGACTGGTGCGCAGCTCAAGTTCCAAGAGTGCTACTTCAACCTCAAGCAGTATCATGCCAATGAGGCGGTCACTGAGCAGTCGCCTACTCCCACTCGCCCAGACGACTCGACACTGGATATGGAGGACGGTGATTTCTACGGTTTCCGGTGGATCGACGGCCAGGGAGGCGAGCATCGAGCGTTCGGTCAGTACGACTCCGACTTGAAGAGGATGGCCTTGAGATCGGTGCATGTCGACGGCTCTGTTGAAGTTCTAACCGACTACATTGACCAGAAGTATATATGCGACGTCGACATTCACTACAAGTCCCCCCTCCGTATCACCCGGTCCATCAAGAACCGCATCATCAAGTACGAAGAAGGTAAGAATTTAAATGATGATGATGACTAAGATTGCTTGATATGTGATATTTTCATATACTCATTTTGCTAATTAACTTCTCGTATATCTGCTCCCCGGGAGTGTGTCATTCACATGACCAAAGCGACAGATATTTGCTGTGAGTGACAATGGCGATCGCGCCGACGTATCTTGCACTGAAACCGTAGCCGTTTCGGATACTCATGATCACCATGAAAGCAACCAAACTAAAGACCTTTTTGCAAGATTATTATTCTTCACCTTCCTTTGTTGCGCTATGACCAAGAGAACGGCAGAGTATGATATGCGTAGCACGGTGAAGATCACAGTGTTGAATCTGGACGGCCGCTCAGTGGTGGGAGCCGAAGTTCGCCTGGCTGAAGACCAGTGGAATGGATCAGCGAGTCGTAAATGCCGTGGGAAGGCACAAATAAGGCCAGTGATAGGTGTAGGTGTGGAGACAGGAGGCAAGCGATGCAGATGAGAGCGTGTGTGCGGCCCGGGCAGCTCTCCGATGGAGGACGCAGCCCGGGCCGCGAGCTTGACGTTGTGAATTCGTCGTAGAGGCTGAACGTTTGAGCACCGGAGGCACCGACCTCCGAGGTGAAGCAATCACGCTACTGGACATTGTATTGCCAATCCTAACATGTCTATCTTCCCGAACAGCGTAGAGCATTACATATCCATACGCGAAAGCCAACTGTACTCCTCGAAAGGTAACCTTCAAGGACCATAAAGTAATCGTGATACGCTGCAGTAACTGTCCCGTAGCGTCGACGAACCGTTGGTGCAACGTCAGCACTGCGCACGGATCCTGTGTGCGAGGTGCGCTCATCCACCCGAACCTGAACCCGAACCTGAACCCGGACCCCGGCCGTGGCATGCGCGTTTTCATCTGTATTAGCGCGCCAGGGTGGTTGAAACGGGGAAAGAAAGATCTCAAACTTTCCACCCGTGGAAAGCTTGCCAAAAAGTGGAAAGAATGAGGAAAGGAAGGAAAGCTTGCCCGACAGCTAAGGCGCGCTACGCGCGCCGAATCTTGCGCTCTTGCGCAATCTCGAGCCTGTGCTAAGTTTCTACAAGAGCGCAAGATCCTCTTACATTGTTTCTGCATGAGTACTATTGAGCCCTCGTTTCGTTCGATATAACCTTTGTCTTATGCTTCTACTGTCTCGCATTGAGTCAAGTTGACCAAACTCCTTACGGCACTCGACTCTATTGGTCGTAGTTAGGGAGCAACGTCAATGGTCGGGAAACAGAATCCGGCAGACTTTGATGCCACGAGCTACTTCACTGAAGAGACTCGAGAAGTGCTTCGCAAAAAAAAACGAGGTACCGGACATTCACACTAGTGTAGGCGTCGAATGTTCACCGCTTTGCACTTTTCTCAGTGGTGGCTACTGTGCATCAGTGCAGGATGACAGCGTGCAAAGTCTTTCATCTGACTTGGAATCCGGCCCGCTTCCGGAAGCATTTCGTGCTCTGTCATAAAAAGTTCGTGACTCTCTGCATGGGCGAAACATATGTCAAGACGTACATCGCCAAGTTGGAGGCTGAGAAAGCTCGCAAGAAGGCTGATAGAAGTAGGAAGATACCGCTGGAACCTGCGTTGCGTCTGCGACGCAGACTCTGCGTAATTGAGCAGCTTACTCCTTTCAGGACACTCGCACGTGCACGATGACCCGAGTGGCTCAGTTTCCGAGTGCCCGAGCTCAAAACTGTCAAAGGGGTCTGAGAGAAGCCGATCAACATCCAACCGCGTTACCTCCACTCCTTTATCGGCCGTTTCGGGCTCTCACAGCTTTGAGCCTGAACTGTCATCGACTGTCACCCAACGTAAATCTTCATTTATCTCTCCTTTGGTAGCGGGGAGATCGGCGAAGCGGCGTCGCTCGGATGTATCGTCTATCATTGCTAGTGACAAGGAGTCTAGGTTTAATGGTGCTGAAGAATTGTTCGCTACTAGCCACCCTATGTTCGAACGATTCTCAGTCGAGAAGCCTCAACGTAGGAGTCTCATAACGGATTTTTATGACCACAAACCTCTGGCCTCGCAAGTGGCGAAGTTCCATAAGCATTTTATCACCTGGGCCATGGTTGAGCTCTCTGATGCTGACTTATCGGGATTAGCCTCCGCGTTGATGTCTCCGTTTCTTGTCGATGCGGAAGATACTCTGCGACCAGGCTATAGGGGTATGCACCTCCGATCGACCAAGTCCGCAGAGGAGATCATGCACTCCATGATGGAGTCTCCATCTACGAAGAGGCCCGAGCTGAGGCGGTTGCAGCTGTTCTGCGCTCGGCCAAGCGTTCTAAGGGGTTTGGCGACGTTGGTATCGCTATTTGCATGGATTCCTCGAAGTGCATTGTTTTTGTACAAGTTGAAGAATCGGGTAAACTCGTCTACACCCCGTGAGATATGGACGTGGCGGACCACCTCATGTGTGAAGAGTCAGTGTACCGATTCGTGACAAGCAAGATAATCCCGGATTTGCAGGCTCGTAAGCCTTGGGAGAGTGTATGTATGGCTCCGGATCTGCGCATTCTTCTCGGCACAATTGCCAGCTACTGATGAGCTGGTTGTTTATCTCTTCAGATAGCCTTCGCGTCGCGTCGATCACCACCCGGAGCTCGTCAGCTTTGAAGCGAGCCGCTGGGAGGATAGCGGATTTCATTAATCGTACTGCTCCTGGTCCCATCCCGTGTGTCACGAGTGTATGCATGAGTGCCAACAATAAGCGCCTGATACAGAGGTTATTCGAGATGGAGCCGTTCAATAACCTTCAAAGCCGCCTACGGATGATTGAAGTATTCTTGGGCGACCACGAGGTGGCGCTGCAATTCGAGGCGTTGGGAGGAATACCATCCGACCGTTTCGGTGCGGAACCGAGGGAAATTACGCGAGGCTGGAGGTGGCTCATGGACAACTGGGAGGCCCTCCAGAAAACTGTGGCTATGACGAGGCTAGACTCAGCTGCATGGGCAACGTAAGATTTCCGTCATTTCGTTGAGACTAATTTTTCACAGTCAGCTATCTCGTCTTCCTTTATCAGTTTCGTAGCCAGAGATAGTTTCAATGATCGGAGTCGGATTCCTCTCACTTTTAGGTTATCGACTCCGTGTAAATCGGCTCACAACGAGCTCCAATGGCTCATGGATGATTCTGCTAGAGAGCGATCGAGGATAATTTTGCGTATCATAAACCAGATTGTGAGTTTTGGTGACTCGCTGCACAGTTTGAAGGGGAGTGTGTCTGTTTTCGATGGAATCGCTTACCTCAATGGGGCGTACAAAGAGGAAGCAGAAAATTTGGACGCAATTTTCCCCGACGAAGTATCGGCGTTGCTGAAAAAGCGGATGAGAACGTTAGTTCTCCACACAGAGGTGCAGTCAACCTCTGAGCTCGTAGGATATGGACTGTACTGAAACTGTGAATATCCTGGCCGAAACTCGTGCGAACTGTGGCAGTTTCGAAGTCTTCAAAGCGTGGACACGCAAATCCTGAAACGTGCATCATTTCAGCAGCGGAGCGTAATTCTGTCTCCTTTGTGCGCCGCGTCACCGAAAATTGCGTCCACTTCAAGTTATTTCTCCAATACTAGACGGTGAAAATTCCGGAAAATTTGCATAATCACTATTATTAACGATCCAAGTGATCATGCAAAATTTCAGAAAAATCGTATGGGTGATGCGAAAAATCGCTCGCTTCAGCTGCAATTTTGTAAGATAGTTCCCGGTGTCAGTGGCCACCCGCGCTCGCGGCGAGCGGCTCGCCCTAGGCCCTCGCGGGTCCTTCCCCGCTCGGGCCGCTACATTTGTGAGGTACCCCGCATAGAGCGAGGCCTCCGTCCACCCAGGATACCGGCGAGAGAGCGGCGTCAGAATCATTGACGGACATGCGTGTCAAATAGCTGTACACAGCTATGTAACCTTCAGACCATTCTCGAATCTCAAGGTACTTTGTGAACACAACCAGGTATCGGAGGGGGATGACATTAATCAAAGGGAGATGGGTATAAAAAGTTCCAATAAAGTTGAGTGATTGTGACGCTCCCATGTAGGGACAGCGTCCTCGTCACTGTAGCGCCACAGCTGCTCCATGCAGCGGTGTCACGGCAACTACAGGGCTAAGGCAAACAAGTGCGATTAGCGGAGAAATGACTGAGGGGATCCTATTAATGGCGTAGGTTGCAAAGGAGAGACGATGGGGACAACGGGGACAGGGAGACACTGGCGTCACGGTGACGTCGTCTCCATGTGTGTTACAATACCCCCCAACTACGGCAATTATTGTTGAAGATATCCCCTCTGAATCAACAGCTCAACTGACTTATCATTCAGCTTTCCATCAGCATCCATAAAGGTACCCGCCGTTGAGCACTTGACCTGATCCTTCGATACGGTCAGTTGTCTCCTCTCACGTTGAGGCCGGCGACGCCAATACAGATGGCTTGGAGAGGCGAAGGGCTCAACCTTAACATGATCGCGAACGGGAGCTGCGACAACTCGGCCAACATCAAGTGACTGAACTTGACCATCATACTCTTCTACTTCGAACATGATCATCATATCAGGCTCAAGAGAGTAGAACTCAACCTCCATGGACTCGTGGTCAGTACCCGCGACGTCTGGATAACGATGATCAGGACGGTACGGAACACACTGGCCACGACTGACAGGATCTGTTTCCCCTCGCAGGTAGACCAGTGAACCCACAACGTTGCCTACGCGGAAAGGGCCAAGAGCCACCCTTCTTGAGTAACCGCGTTGTTGAACCACGAATACCAAGTCACCCTGGACCAGGTTGGCGTTGTAGGAACCTGCACGCCATCTTTCAGCGCGCTGGATAGCATTGGTACGGCTCCTCTCGCGCGCAAGGCGCTTGTGCTCGACCAAGCTGGTGAGCATACCTTCGATCTTGTTCGGGTCGGCGGGCCCGGTATCGTCGTGACCATAGATGCTTTCGAGCAGTGTCCTCGGTTTCTTGCCGGTGACCACTTCATATGGAGAAAAGGTACAGCCATCGGCAGCCGAAGAATTATGCAAGAGACGAGAGGCAGCGACCAAGGCCCTCAGCTGATCAGACGAGGTAATAGTCTCTCCCGACTTACGTATCACATATTTGATTTCTTTCACAGCGGCTTCGGCTACTCCATTCCCTCTCGGCCAATACACTGGGGACAGCTTCCTCCTCACATGATGGCGTTCAAAGAGGGACTTGACCAACGCCGAACAGAAACCGGGGTCATTGTCGTGGATGATAGAGTCAAACCACCCCCATCTACTGACCCACAGATCGTAGACCGTCAAGGCGGTAGTATGGGCAGATTTGTTGTCCACGACGCAAGCTTCAAGCCAGCCTGTGACCACGTCGATCAACACCAGCACAAGAAGGCCACCGATGAAGGGACCAAGGTGGTCCATTGCCACCGATGAGAACCTCCTCGCTTCAGTCGGGATCGTTGAAAAGAGATCATAACGAGGGTTGGCAGCGGCAGATCGGGCCGCATGCCTGGCACAACCTTCACAGGTAGCACAGTAAGCATCAATGTCAAGGCTCATCTTAGGCCACCATACCGTGCTTATCATTGCCCGTGACATTCTCTCCGAAGATGCATGACCATCACCGTGGGCAGCGTTGAGCGCTTCGGCCCTATCTACCTCAGGGACATAGCTACGGGATCGACCCTTAGAGTCCTGGTAGACCCAATCAGAGCCCACTCTACATACACGGTTGGCGTTGATCAAACCGATGAGCTCAAGCGGTGGATCCTCATTCTCGAGATCTCCAGCAACCGGCAGGCAGGCTCTACTCGCACCCTCATTGCAGTTCACGTCCCGTTCATCAAGATCCAAGTCAGTGGTGACATCTTCGTCCGAGCATACAGATCCGTTGTCGAAGTGGTCGGTGACGGCCAACGTCGATGTGCAGTAGACACCCATGGTGTCTGTATCAGCCTCGGCAAGGACCCGGGAGAACATATCGGAGAGGCAGTTCTCAGTGCCACGACAGTGGTACATCTTAACAAAAGGTAGTACATCGACCACACTCTCTACCCAGCGGCACCATCGCTTGTAGCGGACCTGATTGCGAGTGAACTCAGAGTAATCCGGGACGGCTTGGATCTTATGCAATGCGACGGCACTGTCGGACTGAACCACCACTGGCGCTCTCTTTCCGCTCTTGGTAGGTATTAGTAACACCACTCGTGCTCGACGGAGACCTTCGACAAGGGCTAAACCTTCGCAATCGAAGGTCGCGTACCGCTTTTCGTGACCGCGGAGTCGACGACCGCCAGCCATCAGTACAGATCCATGCTTCGCTAAGTCACCAGGTGAGGGGCCAGGGTAGTCCTGCAGTAGCTCTCCCCCTTCTGAGATTGCGTTGGGACAATGGTCAAAACGGACTCTCCAAAGGACATAAGAAACGCCGCAGTCGCTGGCATCAGTCTGCAGGACAAACCCCTCCCCGTCCTCAAGTTCCGAGTCTACCGGTTGATAGGCGAAAACATGATGCTTGAGTGCTGTAGTTAACCAGCAAAAGGCAACGTCGTGGTCCTCAGTCCAACGGTAGGGCTTGTTTTTGGAGAGAAGATCTTGCAAGGGAGCGAGATTGACCTGTAGTTCGCTCTGATCATATGCTGCCCTCAGATAATTGATCGATCCGAGAACAGACTGCAGCTGCTGCTTATTGGCAGGCTTGGGCAAGGACTCAAGAGCCGCCACCGCAGTAGGGTCAGGCTGCCAGCCTTCAGACGAGAGCCGTATACCGAGGAAGCCAATCTCTTCCTTGGGATGTTGAGTCTTATCACTGCTGATGGGGATGTTGTACGCTGCCAGACGATCAATGATGATGTTCATCACCCTGCGTGTAGTTTCCTCGGAGTCTCCGCAGATCAGGATATCATCAACGTATGATAGCACCACCACTCGACCCTCGTAGGCCTTCAACTCAGGTATTCCAGAGAGAATCCAATGAAGCTGACGGCTCCACCAGTACGGTGACGTATTAAGACCTTGAGCCAGAACCTTCCATCGGAAGGTCCGATACCCCAGGGTCGCTCCCAACAGTTGGGAGCTTAATGGGGACACCTTTACGCTGTAGAAAGCGTCCTTCACATCCAAGGATCCAAAATGGGTGACCCAGCGCGGGATTTGACCCAGAATCCGGTCAGTATGAGCTTCACCAGGGAATGAGTACACCGGAAGTCGTTTGTTGACGGCCCTCAGGTCAGTCAGCAGCCTCCAGGCACCACTCTTCTTACGCTTAAGGAAGCAAGGTGAGATCCACTGATCCGGCTGGGAGTTCTTGTCGATGAACTCGATGTACCCTTTAGACTCATACTCTCGGAGAACCTCATCGGCCGCCTTGCGTTTCTCAGGGGACAGGGGATAGCCACGATGTCTGATAGTAGGGTGACGCTTCTTGCACTCGATTTCAGCGACCGGTAAGGGAGGAAGAGTGCCGCAATCGGAACCCTGCTTTACATTCACCAGACCGAGGGATGTGGAGTAGGAGTCTTCGGAGCCATACGCCACGACCTTGCCGTATGCCGAAACAGATACTTCCGCGCTCCTGAAGTCGATCTTGGCCTTCAGCTGACGCAGACAGTCAATCCCGACGAGAACATCAACATCGACGGGTAAGTCCCGCACAAGGTAGGCATTGATGGCGAATACCGATGAAGTAGGTGAGGTCCTCACGGACAACCGAACAGCCTTGGCTCTTCTAGTACCCCCGACACCGGAGATTACAATATCAGGCCGTGAGGAATCCAGATGTGAGCATGGAGTCGTCTTCCGTTTCGAGGCCACCAGCGTCACTTGACTGCCAGAGTCGAGTAATGCCTTGAACCTCTTCGATTGGGACAGATCGTCATAGAGATCAATCAGGAGGAGATCATTCTCACTGTGATCGGGCACCGTTCCATCGCTGATCGGGCTGATACTACCAACCTTATCCGCTGAGGAAAGCGACGTCCGATGAATCGAGACCGCCGCCGATACATGATGCGAGGCACAGCTGGAGTCGGTGCAGGCATCCTTGTTCACGGCTCCCTCAGAGTCCACAGCCACATTAGATTTGGCAGTCTTCTTCTTAGGGCAATCTGCGGCTCGGTGTCCCAGCTCATGGCAATCGAAGCACCGACCCTCCTTGAAGTCAATGGCCTTTTTTGGGTCTCTTCGGACATCCTTAGAGGCAGCTTTGGCGTCCTTAGGGGCAGCCTTGGTACCCTTGGAGTCTCCTTGGGCCGAACGCCGGTCTCCGGTGTTGTCCTTGGCCTTCCTGTTGCAAGAGCGACGAGACGATCGCTTCTGGTTAGGCTGCGCGGAAGAATCGCCCTTCTCAGGGACCGGCTTGTCCGTTGTCTGTAGAGAGTGAGGGTCCGCATTGGGGTCAAGACCAGATCCACAGTAAAGTTCGGCACCGATGCCTCGGTGCCCCACCGCCTTCGATCGCAATGCACTGGACTCCGCCTTCGGGAGAACCCGAAGCTTCAGGCCAGACTCCCTCATGCGCATAACGGTATCATAGAACGACTCGTAGTCGGCTGCAGATGACAGTTGACACCACCAAGGAACCATCACTCGCCGCCAGGAGGGACTCGACAGCATGGCACTCAGCAGCCGTTCACGGCGTTGTTCCCAAGAGAGATGTGAAAGGACTGTAGGGTTGTTTCCATCAATTCCTTCAGCCTTGGGATCCATGTTGCATGTCATCAACGTCCAGAGCTCCTCTTCTCTTCCAAGGAAGGAGGATATGGTGTCGTTCTCAGCGACGGCGATCGACGACCAGGTCGCCATGACCTTAGCGACCGAGATGCGAGGGCGCTCTTCATCGATTGCGACCCGCACTAGACCGAGCCACTCGCGAACAATTTCGGAGTAACTCAAGTAGGCAGACTTAAACTCAGTCCGAACCTCAGCAGAAGCAGTAGTGAGATCGACTCCCGTCCACCTATGCCACCCGATCGCCGCTTCCTGTAGGTCCCGAGAGCACACCCCGAGCAGGCAGCGACGGAGATTTGCTGTCAAGGGGAGAGGTAACAGGAATACCAGCGATATCAGCTCAACGCTTGGGCTGGCCCTGGACGCGGAGAGCGACCGGTCAAGCTTATCACAGAAATCACCGAACTCTTTGGACTTTCCCGCGGCCTCAACTTGACGAACAGTGGACTTGTTGTTCTTTACCGCAGCCGCACAGGGAGAGTTTGGCAAATACCCGATGTTCCAGCTCTCGCTGAACTTGATGATGTTGGTTCCGAGAGCTTCACCACCACGACCGATGAGTGAGGTTGAAGGAGAGATCCACGGGTTTTTACCCACCCCAAGCACCGTCAGGAGTAATTCGTAGGTGCTCATCATCATGGCGTTCTCCAGACGGGGCAAGGAAGCTGCCGGGGGATCGACTGAACCATCAGCCTCAGCTAATAGCTCATCGATGACGGCCATGTTACGCTTCGTGTGATTCGCCACACCAAGCGGCTGCACCACCAGATCCGGGATGGCAGACCTCTGTCGACGAGCACGTCGCCTCGGTTTGCCACCATCGTCTGGCTGGCCAGCATGAGTAGAGTCCTCACTGTTGTGGGACTCCTCGTCATCACGGGACCCCTCGTCGTCGAACTCCTCGTCGTCGGACTGCTCTTCGTCGTCCTCGGGCAGGTTGTCACCATCGTCGCCACCAGGTGTTTCTTCCTGGTTGCGGCGTGTCCGGATCACAGCCGATACCATGGTGCGGGGTACGGGGCTGGGATGCACTTCAGTCTCGAAGTCAGCAGACCCAGCCCCACGGTGGGTGCCAGTTGTAACCTTCAGACCATTCTCGAATCTCAAGGTACTTTGTGAACACAACCAGGTATCGGAGGGGGATGACATTAATCAAAGGGAGATGGGTATAAAAAGTTCCAATAAAGTTGAGTGATTGTGACGCTCCCATGTAGGGACAGCGTCCTCGTCACTGTAGCGCCACAGCTGCTCCATGCAGCGGTGTCACGGCAACTACAGGGCTAAGGCAAACAAGTGCGATTAGCGGAGAAATGACTGAGGGGATCCTATTAATGGCGTAGGTTGCAAAGGAGAGACGATGGGGACAACGGGGACAGGGAGACACTGGCGTCACGGTGACGTCGTCTCCATGTGTGTTACAAGCTATCCACGCGCTCGTGATGCAACGCTAGACGCGAACAACGATCAGCGAACGCTGACGGGAACAAAGAACCGGGAGCAAATGGTGCCTGAAACGGCTCGGCCAGGGATCCTGTCCGAGCCGCTGCCCTGCCTGTTCGGCGCGTGCTCCTCCTGTTTATTCTTAGCGTCTCATGACGATATGTGAAAATCGATCATCTGAGCGATTTGGATGTAGCTATAAGGCTGTAGATCATGTCA
Organism: Perkinsus olseni; assembly: GCA_013115135.1. Lineage (NCBI taxonomy): Eukaryota > Perkinsozoa > Perkinsida > Perkinsidae > Perkinsus > Perkinsus olseni. The sequence continues at coordinate 189,167 of JABANP010000049.1, forward strand.
GACGTTCTGCTGCAGTTTTACGAAATTGTTCGAGAATGTTGGATCTTACGAGATCGAACCTACGTGAAGTGGGTTACTGGTCGAGCGCTCTACCAACTAAACTACGCATTGCGCGTGGGGACAGCCGCTAGCGTGGAAGCAGCCGAATTGTGCGCGGAGACAGCATTGTTTCTAGTTGCGCTGATCAGTTAGCGCGCGTCTGGCAACTTCGCACATTTCCTTCTCGACTACGATCGAATCGCGCGAGCTGCGAACAACACTGATTTCTAAGTTAACCGAAGCCTAGTTGACGTGCGTAGTTTCAAGAACTTCCGATGGTCAAATCAAAAGATCCGACTTTTTTGACCCCCTTACCTTAACCCGCCGGTAGCGCCGGTCATTAAGCGCGCGCCCGGGCCCCCCACCCCAACGCGCAAGATTCTGTGGTGGTGCGTGTTGTTTTGTCTCTTGCGAGACCGGCGCGTTGTCCACCTAGCAACACTCGCAGCTGAGCCGCTAGACGTGCAACGTAAGATCAGGAGGTACTGAGATGTGATGGAGATCGTTTCAACCGACGCTACGCTTAGGCCATATACCGTGAGCAAACCACAGCCTAATAGAACATGTTACTAGGTTCTGGATGTGAGAGATATATGCGAGGGAGGTCAGGCATAGGTAAAAGAACAGAGGGCGATGAACGCGCGATGCAGATGCGCGAGGAGATGTGTGCGGCCCGGGCAGCTCTCCGATGGAGGACGCTGCCCGGGCCGCAATGTCGACATTGTGACTTCGTGGTTGAGAACTGTCGCCGGCTTGCAAGGTTAAGGAAACTCAATCGCTGGGCTCCATTCGTACTGGCAAACAGGGCATGCCCATCTTCCCGAGCAAACCGATAAGCGAAAATATGCGACACAGTATCTTGTAACTCGACCAGTAGGTGTTTGGCCCAAGTACTTGGGTCACGTTTCGTACTAATCGTACATGACAGTGAGTGATGCGTAAGTTGGCAGTATGGTCCAATCAGAGCTGCACACAAGACGATTAATAGCGTCCCTGTCCCGAACCCGAACACCGAACACCGAAGTCCAGCCCGGCTGCCATGGCGTGCGCTTTATTGTTTATGTTAGCGCGCGCCCCCTAATACGAATTTCGCAGGCAGAGTCTCATCCAACATGATTCAACCTCTCAGACAGTAGCATGTAGATCTCATCGCTGTTGGGGATATTCATGGCAATTTTTATGCAAAATATGCCTCAGGGTTTTTCCTTCCCGAGCACTATTATTTCTTTCCAATTCTTTCTTCCCGGAAAGAAAGGAAAGAAACAATGTTCGGTTTCTTCCTGGCATCATTGTGCAATTCTTTCCGAGGGGTTTAATGCGATGGTCTAGCGGTAAACTTCGCTGTTAAGATCCTGATAGTCGGGGGTTCTACCCTAGCGAGTGTCATTTCTGTGCAAAAATGTGTTGTAGCTACCAAATTAGCACCGAGTGATCAACAATTTGTTGACAAAGTCATATCGACTTATCAGATGAGTCTTATCCTGCAGGAAATGCGGATTTTCTACTGAGGCATACGTGATACTCGCATAATGCGAGTCGCATTCAATACGATTCAAGCGTCGATTGTCAGGTTAGGTAATGAACTTATCTTCGAACCCTAGGCGGCCTGCTGCCGCTACGGCGTGGCCGCAGGGTGTGAGCACGAGGAATTCCTTCCCAGTGACTGTGAACCAAATGACAGGACTAATTATTAATTAGTAATTATTAATTACTAATTAAATTTTCTTGAATCTAGCTGTCACCGCATCACACTATGGCGAACACACGTGTTGATATCCGGAGTTGAGTGACTCAACGACTGGGAATGTATTACGTTCGCTACCAGACGATCAGATCGTCACGATCTATTGAATAGGCTCCTCGGCTAGCGGCCGCCGCTAAGCGGCGCCACTCCCATGCCGAAGCTCGACTGGCCAATGCGTTGTCTGGTACTCCAAGGGCAGCTGCGGCGAGCACTACCTGCTCGGTGTACTCATTCCAGACACTAGTCACTTCTGTCGATCGAGATGGAGCCGTAGAATTTCTACGATAGAAATGAATTAATCCAGATAATCGCTCAGGAGTCCCGAGCGATTATTCAGGTGAGTCACCTGAGGTGACTATTCACTCGCTTCCTGAGTCAGGAAGTGGTCCGTACTCCGCCGCTTTGAGAGCGCGATAGTTCACAATATCAAACCGTCGAGAATGGCTGTAATATGGCGGAGCTGCTCAGCCTGGGCCGAGCGAATGGGCATTCTTTCCACTATTATTATTTCTTTCCCATTTCTTTCCGGAAAGAAATGGAAAGAAATGGGTAGGAAGAAACTATCGCTTTGTTTCCGGGAAAGAAAGAACCCTGATATGCCTCATTTGCAGCCTGCACGGCGTACAAACGGCAATTGTGAAACTTGCACCATTTTAGCAGCGGAGCGTAGTTCTGTCCCTTTTGTGCGCCACGTCACCCGAATTTCCAATGAGAAATGGTTGGTTTGTGGCGTGGATGTTTTCGTTTGACATGAGCCTTTACAGGATTACTCATATGCATGGTAGGAGTACTCGTGCAAAGTTTGAGAAAATTTCATAGGCTAATTTCGAAAATTGCTACGATTCGATGCAGATGTAATATGGTTGTTTCCGGTGGCAGAGACCACCCGCGCTCGCCCTAGGCCCTCGCGGGGCCCTTCCCGCTCGGGCTAACATTTGTGAGGTACCCCGCATGGAACTCGCCCTCCGTTCACCCAGAGGCTTCGGGAGGGTCCAAGCTTGACGCCTGCCCTTGAACTTGCCGAATTGTGAAGACGCAAAATAGTTGAAAGGAGAGACTGAAGAGCGTAGAGAGGCCTACCTGCACTGCCTCGAAGACGCAGTCGCGCAAACCAATAATACTTCCATTGTTATCAGAACAAATAGACCCACTCAAAATGCACGCCGATACTTTAAAACTATTACTCTAAAAGTAATGAAGCGGCCAGCGGCCGATTGCGAGAATTATGTAACAAAAAAACTTTGTTGAAGTACGAAAATCGAAACGATGGTTCTCCCTTCGGGCGAGGCTGACGCCTCGACGAACCATCTCGTCATTTCTTGCTGCCAAGAAGATGCTGCAGCTCGCTTATAAGTCGTTTGAAAGCTCCAAGCTAAGACCACGTGCAGGTGAGATCCACGTAGTGGGCCAGTAGGCAGATATATAGCGAACTTGCGCTGAAAATTAGCACTCGAAGAACATGTGAGCGAGGAATTGTCAGAGCTGCTTGGAGCAGCCTGCTTCGTACCAGGGAAGCAGCTGCATAATACATCGGCGTATAGTCAGTGTTCTAAAATAGGTGGGATAGGAGCAAAAACAAAGTAAACATGACATAGTGAAGAGAACCTTCGATTGTTAGGACCCCAGAGGAGATATGCACAACAGCACGTATCGCGAAAAAAGGTCGTCGCCGCGGCAGGAATGAGCGAGGTCTTTGTGCACGCGGGAAATTAAAACTTTGTGACACGAGGCGTGCGCTATATGCAGAGCAGTTTGTGCGACGCCGTGACGCAGCGGCGCGCGCTTTTTGAGCAAAGAAATGCAAGTGCGCAAGCGGAGGAGACGTGACAGGAACCATGGTTTGTGGTTAATGTGAGTGTCAAAACATTTCGATTCGCACCGGGACAGTACCAATAAACTTTGACGGACCATATTGAATGACTTGGAAGGTTTGAATAAATTGTAATGGGTAGGAGCAAAGATAATATATAGGAACGGGGGGCCTAAGCACGATAGGTTCCGGCCAGGAATGCCCGGAAGTTGTTTCTAGCGCTCGCCCTAAATTAGGACCCTCCCCCAATTGGCTCGCGGAGGTCTTTGACTCCAATTGTGGATGTGTTCACCAAGAGGTCGCGGGGAGGGTCCATAGTTGACCTCTGACCTTTTTTCTCCTGAGTCTACAAAGGCAAAAATAGGACAAATTAAATAAGTCCGCTGGAGGAGCAAAATAGCATGCCGAAGTATGCACACCATGCGTGGCACGGAATTGCGCCACTCTGCGCGATGATGCAATGACGGAAAGACTTATAACAGCGGCATGCCCGTATACCTGGAGGTAGCCGCCGGTCTAGCACCCCCGGTAAAAACGGCAAGCCCGGCTTGTCAAACCGCAGGGAAAATTGAACGACGGCAGTCGAAAGATGGTTCTCCCTTCGGGCGAGGCTCTCGCCTCGACGAACCATCACCTCGGAGGTTGGTGATGTAGGAACACATATCAGTTGAGCACATTTTGTAGTTCATGCTTCAGAACGGGGCCTCTTGAAGAAGATCGGTCCGGAGGTAACTGCCACTGGTAAAAGACCCTGAATGAAAACTTCTTCCAGACGAGGGCCAAGGGTCTTGGCTCAAGACGGAAAATACAAGGCCTGTTAAGATCGCAGGAGTAGCGAAGTAAATTGTGGAAACGAGTTTACCAGCGAAAAGTACTGAGGGCTTAGGAGTGCTCGAACAGGTCGTCGGAAAAGTCTGAGTTCGCTCGGAAATGTGCCGCGGATTGTGCGTGCGCAGTGAGACGCTGCGGCCCGGGGCGTTCGGAAATGATGGTGGAATGTGACGCACGGGCGTGCGCAAAAGTAGGAGGAATGGGGCACCTTTAGCCTTATGCGCAGGCTGGCGACGGATTAGTCTCGCTCGCCCGGAAATATTCCGTGCGGCGAGCCCGCTACCGCGTCTGTTTTTGTTTCTGGTGAAACCCGTCGCCTATCCACCAAGGATGCGGGTGCGAGCAACGCATAGACGGTGAGAATATAACTAAAAAAATAATCGTCCTGTCGGTTGTCATTCGTTTCTCCCTCACCGGACGACGTACCGGCGGTACAAGGTAGATCGCATAACGCAAACGTGGTAGAGGAAGAAAGAAAACCAGCACTCTTGTTTTCTGGGGCGGTTCGGCCAGCAAACCTGTCCGAACCGCATTTTCTGAGCACTCCCGCGACGTGTAATGCACAGTGCATAATGAAGTGAATAATGCACAAATTAAGTGCTGTGCACTGAACGCACAATGCATGTCACTCGTCATACATGTGCAACGTCTCCTATGGTCGATATATTAGATTACCTGATCGATCATAACAATTTAGCTATCGTCCTAAACATCATCTCAGAATTCCTGCTGCACGTTCGAAAATTTGTATGAGAACTGTGGTATGCCAGGATCGAACCTGAGTGGAGAAGATTTCCAGTCGATCGCTCGGCCTACTCGACTAGTGATTGCGCGAGGAGACATCGTAATCTTGCGCGGAGACAGTTTCATTGTGCGCAGAGACAGACCTAATCTTGCGCAGATGTCTCTAAGTTGTACGCACACACATGAAATGTTTTAAGTTATTTCTCGAGAACTACTCGACAGATTTTGACCAACATTCGCGTGCTGTCTTAGTTGGACCATTTGGCAGCTCTTTGCAAAGTTTGAGAAAACTAGCAGAACCCGTCGCTTCGCTCCGGGGGTTCTCTAGCTCTTAGTCAGAGGGACCATGTCCCTCGCTGCGCTCGGGGAATAGACAGTGCATCTCCGTGAGGGATCAATCGAAAAGGCCAGCACGGAGGACAGAGCGTGACAGTCCCGTGGTTGGAGGAATCGACATGCTTACCGTAAGCAGCTTACGGCTGGAATCATAAGTTTATCTTCCCATCATGTGGTATCTTCGAGCGTTACAGTGAAGGAACTAATAGATGCGATCGGTGGGTGATGGTGCCAATCCAAGCAAGATGGCAATAATCAAGCATAGCAGACTCGCTCGTTCAGCCAAAAGAATTGTTAAGCAAGAACGGTGGCGATTCAAACAAGGTTGCAGATCTTCCGCAAAAAAAACAAAGAACTGGCTCGGGCCGGTTTCGAACAGGGGACTATCCGCATACGGGTAGTGGTCCGAAGGAGACTTCAAGAAATCCAAGATTTGAGCACTGTCGGCTGTCAGTCGACAGCTGCGTCTATGGCCGATTTATTCATCACTCTTAGGCCTATACGCGTCGCCCCCGCCGGTGGGCGGCCGGCTACAAAGCATAGACCGAACTTGACACACACGCACGACGTGCATTGCGGGGGACTCCCCCTTCCTGGTGACCGGTAGTGGCACGTCCATGTCAATGCACATCCTCATACAAGTTGTATGATACAACCTCCTCATATGCGTTTCCACGATAACTTGGGTCTCAAGCTTGTTTTCTTTACCAGTATAGATTTCCAGTGGGCCCAACTCACTCCCCTGAACTCGAGGGCCGTGACGAGTCGTTACTCAGGTCGTCAGTCTGACGACCCCCACGAGACGCTGCTGGCAGAATCGCTGCTTAGTCAGCAAGCCATCCATCAGCAGCCAATGTGAAGCTGACCCGGCAATTGTCATATCAGGTGAGGCTCTGTGCTGCTGGTCATGCCTTCTCGGGCGGTCCTTACGCGGGCCGTGTATAGGGCTATGGGTTAACGTCCGTGAAACCTGGGTATAAGTTTTGAGTCGAGTCGAGTTATTGACACAAGCTAGCAGAACCCGTCGCTTCGCTCCGGAGTTCTGTAGCTCGTTCGCGCTTTTGCGCATGTTCACACCAGTAACGAAACTGCGATTGAGAGTGTAGTTGAAATTGGGCGAAGTGAGCACAGGGGCTATACCAGCTCCTCGTAGATCGAAACCTCTCGAAAGACCCAATTGGACCGACGTTGTAAGTATACGTCCTTAAGAGCTTCAATGGGGAGGGTCGCGGTGAATTTAGTCGGATGAAGTTGGGAGGTTTGAAGCCGACCTTGTCGGCATCACGATTCGTGATTCACGAAGGCGATTGATCGACTGACAATCGCGACTCCGGCTGCGCGTTAAACCGTCTCGTGATGAGGCGTCTGGGCAGCAGGCTGAAGGCCATACTGAAGCTGGTGTATACACCTTCCAAAGATAGCATCGGTAACTCAAAGGCTGGTGTGGCCGTGCGAACTGCCTAGGCTCACGATATCGAGGCTAAACTGCAAGTACCTTGTCACTCGAGACGCCCTGGAAGCGGCCAGGTCCCGCTGATAGCACAGTCGATGTGATGCGGTCTTTGATTCTAAGGTGCGATCTTTAGGCTGTTCTTTCCGCGATTTCGTTCCCACAGCGTCTGCTCTCCGGTTTCTCTGTGAACTTGATGCGCACAGTGGCGTGTGGAAGCTTGTTAGTGGAAGGAACGGCCAGCGCTATTCGCGTAAGAAGCTCGATGATAGTTCAGGCGTATGCCTCTACTGTGACTCAGGGCCCCTGAGTCAGGGGAGGAAAATGATTTCCTTCACCTTCCTTTTCACTGCCTCCCGTGGCACCGGCCCCGCTCTGAGCTTTAACGCATGATCAATCTTCGTGCAAGTGCGTACCTTCCTCTGGCAATATTCTATTGAGGGACAAGCACCTAGCTGCGGCACTGAAACGGAACATTTAGATTACGATGCTGCTGTGGGTCGCATCGTGACTTCATCGCGCCGGGGTCCCCCTGCCGGGGTCCGGTTTCGGTGGACCAGTTGGCGTGAAGGCGGCTGAGAGGCCAACAGGCCGAGCCGCGTCCCAGTATTGGAAAGAATAAGTTGAGAGGATTACAGATAAGCGCGATCCATGGGAAACAGTGGGGACCGTAGTGGCCGAGCCAAACTCGATCTCACTCGTAGGGTTGATGTGTGAATCACATAATGTGAATCATGGCAAGACGGTCCCAGTTTCGTGCGGTCTGGCTTTACGAATTCAGAGAATATCGAAGAACACAAACGATGACCGTCGAGTTATTATAGTATAGACTATCGTCGTTGTCGGACGAATGAGCACGATTAGTTAAAGGAGTATCAGTCATCCTACAACTCCGACTATAAGTCATCTGTACTACTGAAGTTTCAGTAAAAAATTGTGACAAAATATGGAAAACATTCCGAGATATTTGGGGTTGATTTCTCCGAACATCTCGATGAACGTTTTAACAATCAGTCCTTGAGCCGGAAAAATTTACGCGTTTGAACGTTGTAACCCGCCACATCGTTGGAGGAAATTACGCAGTACCGTTTTATCCCAATTTGTAGAACGGTTTATGGAAGAGTTTGGCGTAGATTTAGATAGATTACACTGACATTTAGTGCGTCGTCATGATACACGTAGAACTTGCTGTGGATAAGTAATATTCATGAGTAACCAGAATCTGAGAGGTTTTATGGAAGACTTGATATGATCAATCTTCCAAACGATTAAAATTTTGCACGCGTATTTGGTGATTGTGATCAAATATCTCGGAAATTTTTACATGGACGTTTTACCCCATATCTTCGTACACTTCTCGCTCGCCTCTTACTCGTATGCCTAGTGGTATAGGAGAAGTACATAGCAGGGTATAGACTCTGTGAGTAGACACGTATAGACGACATACTTGACAGAAAACAGAGTCGGGAAATTCTAAACGCGGGGTTTTTTAGACCGGATAACTCAAACGATGACAGTCGTGTTATTATAGTATAGATTCTGACGGTGAACAGAAAAAAAGACCACTTTTCTGGGCCACCTTTAGCCTTATGCGCAGGCTGGCGACGGATTAGTCTCGCTCGCCCGGAAATATTCCGTGCGGCGAGCCCGCTACCGCGTCTGTTTTTGTTTCTGGTGAAACCCGTCGCCTATCCACCAAGGATACCGGCGAGAGAACGGCGTGAGACGGAAAGTTGGATAAGTAACGGACATGCGTCTCGCACAGATGCCCTCAGCTGTCCACGCGCGCGTGATACAACGCTGGACGCGAGCAACGGTCAGCGAACGCTGACGGGAACAAAGAACCCGGAGCAAATGGTGCCTGAGGCGGCTCGGCCAGGGATCCTGTCCGAGCCGCTGCCCTGCCTCTTCGGAACGTGCTGCTACTGTTTATACTTACTAAGTGTTACTTAGCGTCTCGTGGCTATACGTGTGAAAATCTATCATCTGAGCGATTTGGATGTAGCTATAAGGCTATAGATCATGTTAGACGCTCTGCTGCAATTTTACGAAATTGTTCGAGAATATTGGATCTCGCGAGATCGAACCTGCGTGGAATAGGTTACTGGTCGAGTGCTCTGCCAACTGAACTACGAATTGCGCGCGGGGACAGCGGCTAGCGTAGAGGCAGCCTAATTGTGCGCGGAGACAGCAAAATTTCTAGTTGCGCTGATCAGCTAGCGCGCGTCTGGCAACTGGGCACATTTCCTTCTCGAATTTGCGTCGTTTGATTTTGATGAAACTTGGGCAATGTCTAAGTTACACATAGTTCTACTCACATGCACAGTCTCACGAAGTTCTAATGGGTAGGTCAAAATTCCCGACTTTCACCGACCAATACATAAGCTCAGAGCCGGTCAGCGCCGGTCATTAAGCGCGCGCCCGGGGCCCCAACCCCAACGCGCAATGTTTGGTGGTACTGCGTATGTTTTTGTTTCTGGCGAAACCGGCGCGTTACCCACCCAGGATACCGGCGAGAGAGCGGCGTCAGAATAATTGACGGACATGCGTGTCAAATAGCTTTACACAGCTATCCACGCGCTCGTGATGCAACGCTAGACGCGAACAACGGTCAGCGAACGCTGAGGGGAACAAAGAACCCGAAGCAACTGGTGCCTGAGACGGCTCGGCCAGGGATCCTGTCCGAGCCGCTGCCCTGCCTGTTCGGCGCGTGCTACTCCTGTTTATACTTAGCGAATCGTGACGATATGTGAAAATCGATCATCTGAGCGATTTGGATGTAGCTATAAGGCTATAGATCATGTCAGACGTTCTGCTGCACTTTTACGAAATTGTTCGAGAATGTTGGATCTCGCGAGATCGAACCTACGTGAAATGGGTTACTGGTCGAGTGCTCTACCAACTCAACTACGAATTGCGCGGAGGGACAGCCGCTAGCGTGGAGGCAGCCGAATTGTGCGCGGAGACAGCATTATTTCTAGTTGCGCTGATCAGTTAGCGCGCGTCTGGCAACTTTCCACATTTCCTTCTCGACTACGATCGAATCTCGTGAGCTGCGAACAACACTAATTTCTAAGTTAACCGAAGCCTAGTTGACGTGCGTAGTGTGAAGAAATTCTGACGGTGAAATCAAAAGATCCCACTTTTTTGACCCCTTACTCTTAGCCCGCCGGTAGCGCCGGCCATTAAGCGCGCGCCCGGGGCCCCCACCCCAGCGCGCAAGATTTTATGGTAGTGCGTGTTGTTTTGTCTCTTGCGAGACCGGCGCGTTACACACCCAGGATCCAGAGCATGTTTTCTCCCAACGGAAATGCCTCTCCTCGCCGTGAGGATGACTCGCAAACCACCTCTAGGCAGGTGGATGCCGCAGCCGCGGCTACCCGTGATAGGCACGCTTTGCCCCCGGGTGTCCAAGCAGCCAGCGCTTCGTCCTCGTCGTCCATGGCGAAGACGCCGGCTCGGCCTGGCTTTGCGGCTAAATCCTCTCCGGCTGCTCGGCCATCGTTGACCATTGGTATCCCGATCCGCCGTTCCCCTCCTCCACCGGCTCCGCCGGCTAAACAGGCTGGCGTTCCTACCCCGGCTGCGCGGGAGTTCACGGCTGCCGTAGCTGCTACCCATTACGGTCAGTCCTTGGTGAACGGTTCCGACCATCATCAAGTCGGCAGTTTGAAGCGCTACGCCTTCAACTGGGACGGTTCCCCTAAAGGCCAGACTGATGTCGAGGAATTCCTCGACAAGCTCAACATCATTGCAACTGGTCTTCAGCTCTCCGACGAGGCGACCCTCTGTCTACTGACACTTAGTGTCACGGATGGCGCGTACGCTACGGTGAGTTCTCTGCTGGGTCGTTCCACCGAATCGGCCGCGACCCGCTTGACGACTGTCAAGGCTGAGCTCCGCCGCCGGTATGGCGCGACCCCTGTGAAGTCCTTTAAGGACCTCTCCAAGGTGGTCCTTACGGACTTCGACTCAATAGACGCCCTCGCTGTTAAGCTCCGAAAACTGACGATTCCGGCCCTTCATGCGGACGCCGTGGACCAAGTGTGCAAAATGTTCTTTTTCTCCCTGTTGCCGGAGAACCATAGCGCCACTGCACAGTTGCTCCCTTCTATGTTGGATACCGAGAAATCCACGGCTCAGCTGGTTCACTTAGCCCGGCATTCCTTTGAGGACTTGATGGCGCAGAATCAGGCTTCCCGCATTCTCGCGGTAGCTCCGTTCTACGGTCAGAGCTCTTACTCTGGTAAGGGCAAAGGGTCCGGTGGCAAGGGTCGCGGATCTGGCAAAGGTAAGGGCAAGGGCCGTTTTGGTCTACATAAGCCCCTTGGTAAGCCCTTTTGCGACTTCTGTGACCGGCCAGGCCATCATACTGCGCAATGCCGCAAGTTGAAGAAGGTCAAGCAGACCCTCCACGAGCCAGGACCACCTCCGGCATCCACCACTGTGCCGTCTAGCCAGGTGCCCAACAATCCCTGATCAGTAAGCGGCAGGCTGATGAGCTCGGCCTTGTGCTCACCCCGCAAGAGACTGTATACAGTTCCTTGACCACCCATTTTACCACTCCATTCCGCACTGTCTTGCGCATTCTTGGGGTGTGTTTAGTTGTGAACGTCACAGCGGAGGCTACCCTCTTCCCCCTCAGTGGGAAGCAAATCGACGGCATACTGGGTTGCGATTTCATCGCCACGTTCGGAAGCGTTCTCCTCACAACCACGGTTTCGGGTACGCATGGTCCCACCGTGAAAGCTGTCCTACCCGACTCCCCACTGACTCCTATTTCTTTTCCCTGCCCAACCCACCCCTCAGTCAGTGGGAGCGCGCTTGCCATTCCTTCTTGCGACGAGGTTACCGCGGAAATTGTCCGCAAGGACTTCACGGTCCGACGCTACCGCCGCTCGGACGGGTCGCAGTACTGGCAGTGTGCCTGGGTGTGGAAGAGCCCTGAGGCTGCTCAGCGCGCAGCTCGGTTCCGGCCGGCGGTCTACCAAGCTCAATTTGACCAATTCCCTCCTGCGGTACACAAGCTCTGGCGCGCGGAGCTCAAATTGTGGCAGGACTTGGGGTTCATCCGCCAGGTACAGCGAGACGATCTCCGATCTTCCATTACCTTGATTTTGATCTCTCAACCCCATAAAAGTTCCACGCCAGTGCGCCCCGTTCTCGATTTCAAGCCGGTGAATGCTGGCTTAGTGTCGTATCCGAACGAAACCGGGCATATCACTTGTGGAGCGACATTGCGCCGCTGGCGAGCCGGCTACTCCCATGAAGGTCGTCTTACTGAGTCCTGGGTACTCATGGATATCAAAAAGGCATATATGTGCATTCATATGCATCCCACGTGCTCGGTATACCAAGGTATAACCTTGGTTGATGACGACGGTACTCGTACGTACTGGGAGCTCACTCGCCTTGCGTTCGGGGTGTCCATAGCTCCAAAGGTTTTGCGTGCGGTGATTGACTTTATCTTGGTTGAGGCCGGCATCGACGGCGGCGTCGAGCCCTACTTCGACGATCTACGCGTGCCTAAGTCGCAGCTAGACCAAGTCGTCACGGCCCTCAATCAAAACGGGTTCAGCTTGAAGGACCCCGAAGAGGCGGAGACTGCCCGCATCCTGGGCGTGCAACGTGCAGCAGGCAACGTTTGGACTCGCCGCAGCCCGATCGGTCCGATTCAAGGTTCCACATATCACCATCTCAAGTCTTGGGTAGCGACCTTAGCGTGTTCACACTACCCAGTCTTACGATGGTTGCGACCAGCGGCTCGCGGGTTGGAGCGGATAGCACACCTTGAGAATCCTTCCGCTTCCAAGTCCACACCACTTTCGCAAACTATTTTGCGGAAGTGCGAGGCATTGTATCACGATATCTCTTCCCGTGGTGATCCGGCTACCGGTAAATTTACCGTTGATGCCGGGTCCACATGGAAATTGTTTTGTGATGCCTCTGATTCTGGCTTGGGCGCCTGCCTTTATTTCGGCCCTTCCTATGTCGAGGATGTCTCTTGGTTGCGAAAGCTCAACGACATCCGGCCCATCGACGTAGTGGAATTAGAAGCCGTCCTCCGAGGCCTTAATGCTTTGGTCCTCCCTTGGCGCCGGGCCCTCGGTTTGACAGGACAACAGCCGGTCGAGGTCTACACGGACAACCGGCCAGTCCTCGGGCAACTCCAGCGGAAGCTTGCTTCTCACTGGCATTCCAGCAAGGGCCTCACGGCCGGTTCTGCTGAGTCTCGACTTCAGATGATCGAGGATACCATCGAAGTTTCGGGCTTGTCAGTGACCTATCATTACGTGGAGAGTGAGAGGAATCCGGCCGATCATCTCACTAGAGTTCCTACGTATCTCCGTTGGCGGCGCCCCTCTCACCGACCCCCCGCCCCACAGTTGGCTGCTCCTGCACTCGTAGCGGACACTCCGGAGTCGTGGCGCGACGTTTCCACAGTCACACTTGGATGCCTTCCTCGCTGAGATTCATGACGACCACCACGAGGGTTCTGAAGGTTTATTCAATCGTTTGCGTGGCTGGGTTCGCGCACCTGGCTTACGGGCGCGGTGCCGCCATACGATCCAGCAGTGCGCTATTTGCAGCGCAAGCAAAGCGCACCCGTTTCAGAACTCTGATGGTCTCCAGGTGGACGACGGAATCGGGCGAAAACGTACCAGAACTCCAGCAGAGATTGCTGACACACGACGGTCTTCGGTACCGTTTAACAAGTTACACTTGGACATTGTCGGCCCATTCCGTAAGGTGAACGATCGCCCTCAGTTTTACGTGATTACCTGCATCTGCAACGCAACCGGCTATGCCCTTGGTAAGCCTGTACGGTCAACTCCTGTCGGCAAGGATGTGATCGACCTTCTGTCTCATATCTTTGCGACGTTCCACACGCACCCACTGGTGTTGTGTACCGATGGGGCTTCGAACCTCGTGTCCGGGCAGGTCACGGAATTCTTGATGGGGTACGACATTCTTCCGCAAGTTACCGCAAAGAACACGTCTCTTAGTAATGGACGCATCGAACGTCTGCATCGTACCATGGAGGAATACCTCCGGTCGCACGTGCGTTGCGATCAGATCCCCTACACCGTCTTCCACCGCACTGTCGGTGAGTTCTTGCGCATGTACAACACTACTCCTCTCAGAGGTGGGAAGAAGAGCGCGCATGACAAGGTTTTCACATTTCCGGCCAACTGCGACCGTTTCCGTCCAGTGCAAACCCGTCCCGAGTACGACTCTCTGTGCAGAGACCCTCACGAGACCTGGGGCCCTGGATTTGCGGTCACTAGCCCGGTGCTACTCCGCGTCATGCGGCCGACGAATAAACTTTCGCGGCGATGGATACCTGCTACGATTGCTGAGCGTCTAGGGAAGAAGACGTACAGCCTCGTAGGTATGCCAGGTAAATTTGACCTCAAGGATCTCAAGCCTTTGGCTGATTCGCGTTTTACTGACCCTTGAGATGTACCACGCTCGCTTTCCTGCTTGCCGTGAAGTTATCTTCTTTTTTCTTCACTTCTGCCTATCTTCCTCTGTTTTTTTTTCTCTTAAGGAGAGGGGGTGAGTGGTACGCCACCAGCACGCGCACGTCTAGCGCACGCCCTAGCTCTTAGCGCACGTCCGAGACTGTCTACAACAGGTGACGTGACGCCGGTGGTGACACCCTGCACCCGTCTCGCCTGCGTTCCTTAGCTCTCTCATAAGCTTCTTCCAACCTCTCGAGGGTTGTTGCGTTCTGGCAATCAACTGATACCGGCGAGAGAACGGCG